>PUHP01000294.1:28707-58447 GCA_006783085.1 Colletotrichum shisoi
CCGGCCAAATTTTGCACTCACGATGCCCGCACACATTCCACTCCTTCTCACATGCAATTTCGTTCGCGCACCCTAGCCCCATGCCAACAACAACGCCTTTTCTTCGAGACAATACAGCAAATTCATTCCACCCTCCCCAGATAAAAAAGAACGAGCTGCGCTGCGCTGCAAGTCTACACCATGCGGGGGCCTAGGCCAAGGCCTGGGCTACCGAGTTACGTTGCCGTCTCCCTCCCCCCCTAGCCCACCACACTCTCAGTTCAGGTTGCTTTCGCAGGCCTTGTCATTGGACGATTGGGCTTGGTGCCCGTGCCCGAGCGGACGCTTTAGGCAAGTTACCTCCCACGGCCCACGGGGAGAATCGGGGGAACGGACGGCAAGCTGAGAAGGGGAGACAGACACCCTTGGGCTAGAGGGAGGGACGAAAGAGAAGAAAAGAAAAAAAAAGACCTACTTGTATGCCGTCCAACATGATGTTTAGATCTCACATCAACAGCACACAAGGCACCTTGCCCCCTCCGTGCCGTTCACCCGCACTCTCATCCAAGCTGCCATTCGGCCAATCGTCTCAATCTAGTTCTCTCGGCTTCTCATCTTTGTATTGTGTTTCTGTGTTTGTGTATGTGTGTGCATGCGTGTGCTTGGAACATTACAGTTACGGGGTCATCTCTCCGGCTGACACTAGGGAGGAACGTCTGCGTCTATCCCTCTCGTATCTGGGGATCCCTCGCGAGACATTCCATAGTGGTCCAGCTCCATACCTCTCACACTCTCGCCCATACCTACTACCTATCAACACACTCTTTCTGGTGTTTACAAGATAGCAGAACGCACCCTTTCGGTTTCCCGCCCTTCCCTTCGAGCAGTCCCCCACAACATTACCTCGCGCCATGTCGAGTACCAGAGGAAATTAATCATCTACGTCCCTCTCGAAAGTGTCCTTTCCACTATCAACAAATCAACTAGCGACTTCTCCAAACCAGACTCACCATCGTCGTCACCAAAAACACTTTCTTTCCATCGTTACAAGCCTCGACAGCAAAAGCAACAAAGAAGAACGAGATGCTTCAATTGTCGACGATATCAAGCCGGGCTGGCTACAGCCCCCTTGTACCCTCTCCTCTGAACCCAGAGGTCCACACCATCGCGCCGCAGCGTTGCCAGAGATTGCGGGAGAAGAGACGCCAGCAGAGCCGTGGAGACGTAAGCCCGACACAGAGGCTGCTCCGTCACAAAGCCGCCATGGCCTGGAAGTCGGAAGCCCTCACACGTGAGAGTACAATGTACACCCGCGAGGAGATCCTCGACATCATCGCCGAGTGCGACCGTCAAGACGCCGCGGCGAGGGGCACCCCGGTCATTACGACCACCTCCAGCGACAAGCAGACGGACAAGCCGCAGCCTCGGGTGCACATCCGCGCGGCGCACTGGAAGGAGCACAACGGAGAGGAGTATGACTTCTTCTGCGAGATGGACGAGTTCGACGCCAGTGATGCCGACGAGAGCTCACGTCAATGGTCCTCGCTCGTCCCTAGGCTGCGCAGCCCCTTCTCCAAAGACACAGCACGCCGAGTTGCGCTGGCATTCGGATTGATGTGTATCTGCGGGTGTCTGCCGGTGCTTCGAGCCCACGGCTTTCACATCTACTCGGTCACCGAGGCGCCATAGGTGCTGCAAGCCCACCCTATCACCACAAATAATCCAACAAAAGCCATAACGTCGCCGCCATTCATTATTCGGAGAGGAGAATGCTTCTGGCGGCAGCAAGTTGAGAGGAAAAGAGAGGAGTCTATCCAGAGCGGAGCTCGATCGATCCTCGCCCCTAAACCATATCGAACCGGCTCTCTTCTATAGAGCACATATTACACACCGTCTAAGCGGTTCTGGAGTGGCCCCTGCTGGGTCTACTTTTTCTCATCGTCGTGCGAGGGAGCGGGTTTTTCTTTGTCTTTCGGGGTTTCGGCGTTGACTTGCCTCGCCGCTTGTTTGGCGGCTTCGTCCGCGGCATTGTCCGTAGCCTCCTCTTGCTTGGCCTGCTTGGCATGGTTGACCTGCCATATGGCCCGTTCGATCTCGACGCCCAACTCGGGCACTTCGAGCGCTTTGGCAATATGCTGACCATTGGCCTGCGACAGCAGGATGGCGTTGTCCTTTGCGTTTTCCTCCTTGGCCTGCAGAGGCTCGTTGAGGTCGAGGGCTGGCTTTGACGGCGTTTGAGTTGTGCTTTCCGGAATCAACGGTGTATAGATGTCGTTTAGCAGCTTCGACGGGGACAGGGCCAGGAGTTTGTTGTCTATGAGGAACCGGAGGTGCTTGCCTCCCTCGAGAGCGCGCCAATGCGACCAAGCTCTGTATACCAGGTAGAAGAAAGGCAGGTTAGGGATCCTAGCGGATCAGATAATGTCAGCAAAAGTTTTCTCCTAAGAGGAAAACGCTCTATGACTTACACTGGCACGAGAGCGAAGGGCGCCGAGATGGGCATGCCAATCAAGCACCAAATGAGTTTCCTCTTGTGCAGCGCGTCGCGCTCAGTCGCCAACGTCCTGACGACCTGCTCTGCCTTTCCCGCGGGGATGACCGAGTCCGGGAAGACCAGCTCAATCTTCTCCTTGCCCTTGAGCTCGTCATCCTTGCGACGCGCTGAAATGGGTGGCACCGACTTCAGACCCCATTCTTCGTAGGGAATCCGACGGAGAGCATAATTGCCGTAATTGACGACCTTCTTCTGCCATCCGCTTTCTCTGGCCTCCCAGCCGGCCCACAGCTTTGCAGCTTTCTTGCCAACCTTGTCCGCCAAACCTTGCTGGTTGTTCGTCGCAATATTCAGTCGCTGTGAGTAGAGGAGAGTCCGGCTCGTGGTGAGTGGGAGGAGATAGAGGCGCATGCTGGAGACCGAAGCTCAGATCAGGTGGCAATCCGAGTGAGGAGAATAAGGCACGGCCGTCGTGGTCAATCGGGGGAGTGTGATGCAGAACCCCGCGGTAGTTGCGACAGGAAGAGATGACACAGTGCTCTTGGCTCGGAGTCGAAGTGGTTCAGCTGGTTGCGGCTTGCATATCGATTTATGTAGTGGAGTCGGCGAGAGGAGGCGAATGGTGCAAAGAAAGACGCGATGCCGGGCGGCCTCTCAGTCCTTGTCTTTCAGCAGGAGGCAATTTTGACGTGTGTCGTGGAGTCCGAGTTTGGCAGCTCTGAGCCTCTCGGGCCTGTGAACGATACTTCGTAGAGACTAGCACGGTGCCCCCCTGTCGTCCATCTTAGCTTCTGGGTCAAGCTTCCTGGATTGAACCTGGGCCAGAGGCTGGGACGCAGGCAGGCGTCATAGGCCGCTGCGGTGTTTTAAGTGGTGCGCTGAAATCATGATCCGCTGTTAGGGCGATACCTCAAGGGATCCCCCCCGGGGCTCAAGAGCAACTGCATTGGGACCAGTCGGGAGCCCCTTGTCGGGCGGCGCGACACGCCGACACCTAGGTAAGGTAAGGGAAGAAACGGGAAGCCATACTGCCAGAAGCGTAAAGGAATGGACCCACCCAAACATGTGCCCCTCTATCCTGTCTGAATTTTTTTACCGGCCCCAGATCGCGCTCACGCAAATTGGCTTTCGAAACCCGCTAAAATCCGACCAGCTTGAGGTGCACCCGTCAAATGTCCGCAGGCTCAGTGTTTTGCAGTTTGTCCAGGATCCGGAAGTACGTACCCCTTCCTCCCTCGCCGCAGCCCAACAACCCCCTGTCGAGTGTCCCACACGTTGCTCCAGTGCTACCGCACTCTGCCTGTCACCCAAGCACGCTCCATTGGGTCTCCCATTCCCTCCCTCCCGTTCCCCAGCCCTCCCTACGATTTCGTCTATTCCCTTCAACTCGCCAACTGCTGCAGTCTCTCTGCAAAAGTCACCCGGTTTGCTGGAACGCCCGGGCGAGAGACATCGTCACAGACTCAACCGTGGGTCAACCGGAGTGCCGTGTCGTGTCGTGCCGCGCCGTCGTCTGCTCTCATTTCGGGGTGTTTTCTGAGCTGGTAGACATTGTGTCGCGCAGCTGAGCAGCGCCAACGACATCGAGCCAGCCAGCAGCGCTAGCTTAATCTCTCTCCACGAGACGCAGCCGCCACCTCCGCCGCCGTTGAGAGAACGCAGCGCACCCAACGGGTTGCTGTCCATCTGCTGTCACGCGCCCTCCTTTCTGACCTTACTTTACACTTTACTCGACCTTATCTTGCTTCTGCCGTCCTTACTTGCTTTTCAGGCCATAATTCTGCCTTCTTTCGCTTCTCTCGCTCCTTTGTCGTCACCCTTCCCTTTACCCTTTTACGAGTGCACCGACTTCGACTATACATACGTGCACACAACGCCACATCACCAACCGCGATAGCATCGATAACTCTCACATCCTACCGCTTCGGCCGAAAGGCAGAGTGCATATTAATATGCGAGCCTTCCCCTACGCCATTAAGAAAGCGTTGAACCTACGACGCTATCGATCACTACCCACATCGAAATAGCCCACATCTCAGCCCTAACGGGTCCTGTTTCGGCCGCGGCTGCGACCGCGATGAGCACGTCCAGTCATCCGCCTGGCAGTTCTGGCTCGCGGGACTTCAGAGCATCGGTTGGCACAAGCAGTACTGCCATAGACACTGGCGCCCCACGACTGAGGGGACCGCGGTCGCTTCCCCGTAAGATTGCTGCCCCGGCCCGTCCGGGTCACCGCTATATAAGAGCCTTGCTAACCACTCCATCGTGATAGCCTGGATCGATTCGTATGAAACACGTTACGGCGCGCCAACAGAGGACCAGCTTCAATTAATCTCACCCCCGGCTCGAGCCGTTCAGCCGCAGCATAACCACTCACCCAACGAACCAGACCGCCGCGTATCAAAAGATGGTTATGTCGACTGGGCCGGTGATCCCGTTTTGGAAAACGCCCACCCGAGGCCCAAGGCCAGGCTTACAGACGTCTTTCGTGGCAAGGGCGCACAGCACGGTAGAAAATGGGATCACTTACGAACCGCGGAGCCCGTCATCGTCTCGGCACACAGGCCCGCAACCCAAGGCCCACCAGCAGCATGGAGGGACTTTCTCCAGTCGTCGGCCTACGGGCACATGGAAGGCGAAGAGTCGGAGGTTGTAGATGTCGAGGTGTTGGATAAGTTACAGCCCGACTTCAACAAGCGGTATGACGAAACCGTACATCGAGATGTGGAAAAGGCGTCTTCGAAGCAGCGACGATCCAAGACTATGTGGCAGAGGATGTGGTCTCTCATCCTACGTCATTACCTGGTACCCCTAGTCTTTCGAATAACCGTTATGCTCACTTCCATCGTTGCGCTGGCTATCGCGGCACGCATTTACCAAAAGGAGGATGCCAAGAGCAACACCAGCCCGGAACGCGCGCAAAGTATAGTCGCCATTGCCGTCGATACAGTCGCAGTACCATACATAGGCTACATGCTCTGGGACGAGTACACGGGTAAACCGTTAGGTCTTCGGCCCGCCGTCCAAAAGATTGCTCTCATCCTGCTGGACCTATTCTTCATAGTGTTCAAATCCGCCAGCACATCACTGGCTTTCGAATCCCTGGTCTTCCACAATGTCGAGGCAGGCCAGGTGAGGCAACTCAGCCAGGCATTGGCATCTTTTATGCTAGCCGGTCTGCTGGCATGGACCATGAACTTTATGGTTAATATTTTCCGTACGGTTCAACGGCTGGGGGGCGGGGAGGACGAGAGCTCTCGCGACCACATGTAGCTTGGGGAGGGGAACTGTCTTGGTCTTGTTTGTTGGGTATACCCGGTGTATTAAAAGCCTGTACATAGCTGGAGCGCGGTTTGGTCGTCGCGGTTGTTTCTTATTCGCTAATCATAAAAACCCCATGGCTTTCGTCAAGTCTTGCTGTTGGTTCCCAGAGTTGTATTGTAGCAATCAGTTGTGATCTGTGCCCTTTGCAGTCATCTGTTTAATAGGGTTTATAAGAAATGTCTCCTTGAACATCTCCATAGCCAAAGAGTCTAAACAGAAAGTCACTCTTTTCTTCGGGATGCTTTTTCTTTATCAACCGGCAGTCTGTATGCTTTCAGAAGGCCAGTTTGTAAACTCTTTGAGCCCCTGCAAAGACGGCATTGACCGACGCCCATAAAGACAAGGACAATGCTGCAAGGAAAGGGGGTCAAATGTTGCTCTCCCCGTCTACTCCTGTCAGGCTGAGCAAGGAAGCGTGCAATAGTCCCCAAGGAACTGTAGCCAGTACATGATACAGTTGAGCAATTAAAGGAAACCAAAGGCCCTGGGAAACGCGCAGATAAAAAGGTAGCAACTGTTCATTGTGCTTGTCAACAGTATGATATATCAAGATGATTGACAGTAAAGGGAAGAAATCGACTGAATCGTACAAGAATGTAGTAAGCGTAAACAAAGCCCATTGTTATTGAGTGCAACTTGGCAGTTGAGCACGCCTGTTTCCCAATTGCAGATTACCTACCTATCTATCTGTAAACTCCGTGCTAGGGCGGTGGCAGGCGGCAGTTCTCACACTAGACTATTCTAGTCAAATTACCCCACTTTCTTTCCGGCAGCCAGTCCCAGACTCCAAGCCTTGACCACGGTGCCCAGGGCGCTCTGTATGTGGGTCGGGCTGGCCGCCTCCAGACCTCCACCACTGAACGCCTCACACGCACCTCATTCGCACTGCTGCAGCACCTTGCCCAGCAAGTAAACCCGCCCAGGCAACCTTTCTTTCCACTTACAACCTACTCATATCTGCCTGATCGCGTCCAGCTCTGCATCTAGACTACGAAATCGTCTTCTCTTTTCCCTTTCCTCTTCGTGGCGCCATTTGGCGACTTCCTTCCCCTTCCGCTCTGACTCAGACAAAGGGCGCTACGTTCCTTCCCTTCCCCAGTTGCGAGGTACAGTATTACCCCCATCCCCCCGTACGGCGGCAGCCTCTCCCTCTCTCTCAACCCTTGCGACAACGGCCTCACGTTTCCATCTTTCGCACTTGAACGACGATTTCTGGAGCCGTCGTGGTCTGTACCACAAACACATTACTCTCTTCCTGCAAAAACGGCTCGACTCTTCACTCTTCTGGCCACAAGCAGGGCAGGCTTGGAGACTCATATACTCATCACTTCCCCCCGTCTGAAGGCGATTTTTCTAAGTCCGTCATCTTTCGCAGGAGGTCCTCCCCGCTTCCCCCCACGACAAGTCGCCCCCGAACCAACATCCTATCCACCCACCACCACGACGGCCACGACGGCCTCGCCGATTCCCTCTGCCGACCGCGCACTCGACCCGAGATCCTCGGATCATGTCAACAGCCAAGATGGCGCCCGCTGTCCAGATGCCCCCGGTCCCCAACCGTGAGGACATTGGAGCCACGTGAGTGGACATCTGTAGCCTCGCGACGGCACCGTCGTTGCCCGACACCCCGCGCTGACCGAACACAGATGGAAGTACTTGGAAGCCGGCATCCAACGCATCATGCTGGATCTTGAGCGTGGTATCGACATGCAGATCGTAAGTCACTTACCCCACGCTGCCTTGTCCTCTACTGCCGGGGGTCCGATGAGAAGTGCTGACCGTCGCTTGCTGCAGTACATGGGAGTCTACACGTACGCTTTACCTGCCGACCGCTGCCGATGTCTTCTAACAGTGTTTAGTGCCGTTCACAACTTTTGTACCTCCCAAAAAGCCGTCGGGCTGTCGGTTCCTCAAGGAAGCATCGGGTCCGGTAACCACAGGGGAGGTGAGCCAAACAAGACCCCTTCCACCGGCATGTACGGTCGTCATACTGATCTATGTGGACAGCTCACCTTCTCGGAGAGGAGCTATACAACAAGCTCATCGACTATCTTAAGCTACACCTCGGAGGACTCGTCCAGCAGTCCAAGACGCACACCGACGAGGCGTTGCTGACATTCTACATCAAGGAGTGGAACCGATACACGATCGCCGCCAAGTACATCCATCACCTCTTTCGCTATCTGAACCGCCACTGGGTCAAGCGCGAGATGGACGAGGGGAAAAAGAACATATACGATGTATACACGCTCCATCTTGTACAGTGGCGCCGGGTGCTTTTCGAGCAGGTTTCGACCAAGGTCATGGAAGCCGTCTTGAAGCTGGTCGAGAAACAGCGCAATGGCGAGACCATCGAATATGGCCAGATCAAGCAGGTTGTCGACTCTTTTGTCTCTCTTGGACTGGACGATACCGATCCCACCAAGTCGACGCTTGACGTCTACCGCTTCCACTTCGAGCGCCCTTTCCTGGCCGCCACCAAGGAGTACTACCAGAACGAATCGAAACAGTTCGTTGCCGAAAACAGCGTTGTCGAATACATGAAGAAGGCGGAGACACGGTTGGAGGAAGAGGAGGAGCGAGTGCGCATGTACCTGCACGCTGATATCATCAATCCGTTGCGTAAGACGTGCAACCAAGGCCTCATCGCTGACCACTCGACATTGCTCAGGGACGAGTTCCAGGTGCTTTTGGACAACGACCGAGAAGAGGACATGGCCAGGATGTACAAGCTTCTCTCACGAATTCCAGAGGGTTTGGATCCTCTGAGACAGCGATTCGAGACGCATGTCCGCAAGGCAGGCTTGAGCGCCGTGGAGAAGGTGGCGTCGGATGCCGAGAAGCTGGAACCTAAGGTCTACGTCGATGCGCTATTGGAAATTCACTCTCAGTACTCTGGATTGGTGACTCGCGCGTTCGAGGGCGAGGCCGAGTTCACGCGGTCTTTGGACAACGCCTGCCGCGAGTTCATCAACAGAAACGATGTCTGCAAATCAGGCTCCAATAAGTCACCGGAACTTCTGGCCAAATACACCGACGTGCTGCTGAGGAAAAGCGGCAGCGGTATCGAGGAGGGCGAGTTGGAGAACACCCTGACGCAGATCATGACCGTCTTCAAGTATATTGAGGACAAGGACGTCTTCCAGAAGTTCTACTCCCGCATGCTCGCTCGTCGCCTGGTGCACAGCAACTCTTCGTCGGACGACGCGGAAACCAGCATGATCAGCAAGCTCAAGGAGGCGTGCGGTTTCGAGTACACGAACAAGCTACAGAGAATGTTCCAGGACATGCAGACCTCCAAGGACCTGAACGTTAGTTTCAAGGAGCATGTCACCGGTCTTGGTATCAACAAGAACGCTCTCGACTCCCAGTACTCCATCCTGGGCACTGGCTTCTGGCCCCTGACTGCGCCAAACACCAGCTTCACCCCTCCAGCTGAGATCAACGAAGACTGCGAGCGCTTTACTCGGTTCTACAAGAACAGGCATGAGGGCCGCAAGCTGACATGGCTGTGGCAACTGTGCAAGGGTGAGGTCAAGGCGGGCTACTGCAAGAACAGCAAGACGCCCTATACCTTCCAGGTGTCCGCCTATCAAATGGCTATCCTACTCATGTTCAACGACAAGGACAAGCACAGCTACGAGGACATCTCGGGCGTGACCTTGCTGAGCTCAGAGGTTCTAGACCAGGCACTGGCCATCTTGCTGAAGGCCAAGGTTCTCATCGTGTCGCCTGATGGGAAGCCCGAAGCCGGCAAGAGCTTTCGGCTCAACTACGATTTCAAGAGCAAGAAGATCAGAGTCAATCTGAACATTGGTGGCGCTAAGGAGGCGAAGCAGGAAGAGGTGGAGACCAACAAGACGATCGAGGAGGACCGCAAGCTTCTGCTGCAGGTATATCATTCTGTTCCAATTATACCACCATTGCAACGTGCTAACAAGTCGACGCAGTCTGCCATCGTGCGCATCATGAAGGCGAGAAAGAAGATGAAGCACACTCAGCTCGTCAGCGAGACTATCAACCAGATTCGATCGCGCTTCGTGCCGAAGGTCTCGGATATCAAGAAGTGCATAGAGATTCTCCTTGACAAGGAGTACTTGGAGAGACTCGAGGATGACGAGCTTGGCTATCTAGCGTAATTGGAAGCGAGCTTTCCTCTCGAGAGGAGGAAATACCCTCTTGTCTCCCTCGAGTGTTTATGTATTACAACACCCTCAAAACCGCACACACAGTCCACCCCCAATCTTACCAGACATCGACTTGACTTACACGGGCACACATTAGGCGTGTGCGGGTTCTTCGAACAGGACGGAGGAACACTGATGAACGAACGGTGTTTATTTGCTTTGGGACCGGGGTGATTGGTAGGCGGGCAGGGTTAGATAGCTGCATGCAGATTCATCTTGACTGTTAAAGGGCATGTGCTTGCACATTTCGGGTCGTGAGGGAAGCGGAGTTGGGCGGCATCTTTGAGTGAGCCCCTCATGGACGTTGTTTTCTCAACGCATGTACGCTCGAATAGGGCACAGAGACCCTGGTCATCACGATCAATAAACGGAGCTTCATCTTTCCGCGGCCACTTTTTCCCGTACATATGCATGTGTTTGCCATGCCTGCGGCACCTAACCCCCGTGATCTCGTATGTGCTGTAGCTCAACATTACGTGCCTGAGGGCTTAATTGTCCCAAGGGGCATCCTTCTGGGCTTGAACACCGTCTTATGGTTACTTATGGTCCCTAAATCTCGTCATCACTGGCAGAACAGAAAGGGGCCAAGGGATGAATGCATCACCAGTTCACGCCCGCGTTTCGGTTGGCCTCTTGACAATGTACCGCATCCTGGCCCCTCAGAGTGGGATAGGAAGATAAATATGGGCATGGTCATTTGTTAACTTCCTCTGTTGCGGTACACCTGCCTTGGGATGTGCCTGGGCACTGTGAGCTCGGTGAACTCGGAAAATCGTCTTTTTAAACACAGGCTTCGTTCAGGCTTCGTTTGGAGATGCACGGTATTTTTACTTGGTCTCCAAAGGCTAGGCAGGTATTGGAGCACGATCTTGTTTGCTGAACCTGATAACGAATCTCTTAACCCCGAGTAGCATATCGAGACACTCCCCACCCCCACCCTCCTCAAGCCGTTCTGTTTGTAGGAAAATATGTATAATCCCGAGATTCTATTCTCCTGATTCAGCGTGGCCGACGAGAGCAATCAGCGTGTCGATAGGAGAGACGACAATCGCTGGAGGGCATCGACGGTCCTGAGTGTGATCAAGTACGGAGTAAACGTCAGCATTAGGTCACAAAAAGCGAACAGTTACACCGTCTCTGCTCGCTCGCTCGACCACATTGATGGAGGATACCCTTGTGGTGCTGGTGGTGTCTATGGAAATGGATACAGGCCAGGCCAGGCCAGCTGCCGTGTCGAATATTGTCAAACGGTGGACCCGCGCAGGACGACTCACAAGACATTGGCAGGTTCTATTTTGGCTTTTGAGTTTCATTGCTCGCGAAAGTGTTCTCGCCGAGGCCTCGACCTTTCAGGTTCCATGCACTATCTCCCTTGTTCTGAGGTTTGCCTTTCAGGCCAGGCGGGCAGGCCAATACCGGCCCGGATGAATGGGATCACGTTTGGACGCGAAATGTTTTCCTGCGTTTTCCATAACTTGGCCGAAGTCAAAAGCTTGTGCTCGTAATGATGGCCGCCGGGGCTTCCGTCCGAGGAACCTTATACTTGCATACCTGCCCACGCAGGTAGTAGCTATAAGAGACAAGTGCTATGACGCGGCCGCCTTGATCCGATACAGCCAACTAGGCTACCTAGTCGTTTCTCGACTGACGCCGGCAACTCTGCCCCCTCTGCTATCAAGGCCACCGCGCATTATCATCTCTGTCCACCATGCCTTGATTTTCCTGTACAGTGAGACGTCTGAAACATAGGTACGTACTCAAGAGACCGAGTTATTGACGGCTCCACCATCGATGTCGACAGTAAGAGCATTGCCACCACTGCCACAACTTTCTCATAATATGGGGTTGTGCCTTTCATATTCTAGTGTACAGGCGTATGTGCGGTGCGTGGTAGACATGGTTGGCGCAGCTGAACCCGAGTCACTCATCTCACGCAGTTGGTTCAGGCGCCGATGATTGGCCACAAGCAACTGTCGAACTCACGGAGCCGCCTCCGGAGGGCGAGAATTGGCTAGTATTCATCCAAGCCGCCGATGACGAACCCGAGGTTGTCAAACCCCCCTTTTTGAAGGACCCTTTGGGCCCGCCCAATGGCGTGGGCAGGCCAGGTCTACCATAGGGAAGATTTAGAATGGGCGCTTCCATCGGAGTCCTCGCGTCTCCCTCCGCGGCCCTTACGCCGGTCTGCCCGGGCTCAGCCGCCCATCTGGCCCCAAGTCGCACGTTGGCAGGGTTCCGGCTCGATGCAGCACTCGATTGAAGATGGGGTTTTGGCTCCCGGAATCTGTGTTTTCGGGGTTTCGATTTGGGTACTGGGTTCCGATCCGTCGCGGTCTGGCCAGCTGCTCTGAATGCTCCCCCCATCGCGAATCCACACCTTGCAGCTTCCTCCCCAAAGCACTTTCTTCACAATACAGCTTTCTCTATTGATAAAAGGTCAGTGCTATCCGATGGCGCTGTGAGTACACACACTCAAGTGTCCGTTTTTCGCGCCCGCATATGGAATTCATCGCCACTGCCCAACTAGGACCTCACCGTTCATCAGTGCAAGTCCCATACGAACTTACTCAACCGGCCATGGCTGCCACCGAAAAAAAGACACCCAACCATGTTCCTGATCGATCGAAAGCAGAGCTCGTTCGCCAGCGGGAGGTTTTTAAGTAAGCTTCCACAAGTCGCTTTGATATTCATATCCGTCCACGATTGTCGATGAGTTCTGATGTGCAGTGCTAATCGCAACTGAGCGCAGATATGCCTCGTCCTTTCTTCCCAGCATTGCTGTACAGGACGACAATGGTACAGATTCACTCAGGCCACGAACTGCATCCAGCAACACGACTTTGACAGCCTTTTCTCAACTCTGTGCCTACCAGACGGGTACAGCTCGCTCCTTCATCTCACTCTTCGATGAGACGTATCAGTATGTTGTTGCCGAAGCGACCCCGGCACTACCCCTCGTCCCCAGAATACCGCATGAAGACCTCTTATTCTGTGGCGATGCTTTCCCTCGTTGTTACGGAGCATGTGAGAGTGCTCTGTTCCAACCAAATGAGACCCGCGGCGGCTCCAATGGTGGCCTTTCCGACATTCCCGTTGTCGTCGTCCCCAATCTCGGGGCTGATGCGCATCTCAATGTTCACTCAAAACCCTGTGTCGTTGGCGACCCAAAGAAGCCAAGGCGCTTCTACGCTTCAGTTCCGATCCAGACCGCCAAGGGAATCAACATTGGTATCGTTTGTGTCATGAATCCTCAGCCCATTGACAATTGGTCCGAGGCTCAAAGCCGAATATTGCGAAATATATCGTCCTCCATTATGCGCTACCTCGAAGGGAATCGGACCAGTGCTCAGTTTCGTAGCGAACGGATGAACAAGGGAATCTCTGCTTTCATGGAGGAGAGCTTCAGTGTGGTCGGAAGCCACTTGGGCCCCAAGGCTGCTGATCTTGCGAATCCATTTTTGCCTGGCGAAGCTTTCGACATTGTCTCGGACGAACCCCGTGGCAGACAGAATGCTCCTTCGCTATCCCGAACCCCCTCTTCATCGGACTCGGATGGCACTCAACCAACGCCAGTCTCTGAGTCTGACGGCAACCAAAGTACGGGCTCTGTTGCACCGGTGGCAAAGTCGGGGAGCCCAGACCCGACGAGTCAGCCCGCCGCCATCTCGGCCTCCGAGGCTCAGTCGGGGCCATCGTGCAAGACCACAAACAATCTCATCTTTTCCAACGCGGCTGAGAAGATTCGGCAAGCCACGGACACGGAAGGATGTCTCTTTCTCGATGCTGCTCCTGCGAGTTTTGGTGCTCTCAGAAGCCCACTGATTGAGGATCCAGTCAGGCCGGTGCTGGACGGATCCTCCGCCAGCAGCGACGACGGCACAGACTCGTCTTCTGGTTCTACCAAACGGCTGCCGGCTCGCGTTCTTGGGTTCTCGACCTCCGAAGGTGATGGAGTTGATGGGTATGAGCACATTACACGCCATGCAGCTGTGGCGGAGAAGCTCCTCGGAAACCTTGTCAGACGCTACCCCAAGGGCAAGTTGTTCACCTTCCATGCGGCATACGACCTCAATCCCACCGACTCGTCGGAGGAGGAACGACTAAGACACCTCTCGACACTCCAAGACAGCTTGTGTCCGGATCGCAGCTTGCTGGGGCGTCAGCGCCAGAGACCCCATGTCAAGGCCTGGGCGAGGCAGAATGAAGGCAGAGACATTCTGCGCATCTTCCCAGGGGCTCGCAGCGTCGCCTTTGTGCCTGTTTGGGACCCGAGGAAGAACCGCTGGTTCGCTGGCGGGTTCATCTACAGCCGCCAGCCAACGCGCACCTTCACAGTAGAGGGAGAGCTTAGCTATTTGCGCGTCTTCAGTATCCTTGCCGTGTCAGAATCCTTGCGTAGTGAGCTCATACTGGACGAGAAGTCCAAGTTTGACGCTTTGAGCTGCATGTCTCACGAGTTGCGATCGCCGCTTCATGGGATCATCCTCGGCGTCGAGCTTCTTACCGACACCGACCTGAGTGCTGACCAGAGGGACATAGTCCATACTCTCGAGGCATGCGGGAGAACTCTCGGCGATACTTTCGATCATCTCCTCGACTACGCCAAGGTCAACAATTTCCAGACCACAAGGAGACCAGTCCATAGAGGTATTCGACAAGGCAAACCGCAGTCTCTCGAGATTGGCATGATGACGCTTAGATCCAATGTGCAGATTGACCTGCTTGCTGAAGAGGTAATGGACAGCATTTTCGCCGGCTTCACCCTCCAGCACTTGTCTATTGCTCGGCTCAAAACTCAAGACAGAACTCGAGATCCCAATGTCACTGCCGATCTATATCTCGACAGTTTGAGGGCAAAGGAGGATCTCAGTCTTAACCAATCCACCCAAGTCGCTGGAGTCGCCTTCAACGATGTCTTGGTCGTGTTCGATGTCGACCCTGAGTGTCTTTGGGTTTTTGACACCCAACCTGGCGCGATCCGCCGAATCATCATGAACCTCTTTGGCAATGCTTTGAAATACACGCAGCGCGGAATCATCAAAGTAGCTCTCAGTCAGAGAGCTCCCAAGAGGGAGGGCGCCAACCGGGAGCGACAAGTAACCATCACTGTTTCCGACACTGGCTCTGGAATTGGCGAGGACTTCTTGCAGCATCAGTTGTTTAGGCCCTTTTCACAAGAGAATTCGCTAGCTCCCGGAACTGGCCTTGGGCTCAGTCTGGTCAAGCAGATGGCTTCCAAGCTTCGAGGTCGCATGTCGGTGCAGAGCCAAGTTGGTAGTGGAACATCCATCGGCGTGACACTACCGCTCTCCGTGCCCCCAAACGTTCCTACCAACGAAAAGCATCCGGCTGTAGATGACGCGTTTCATCAGCAGCGAATGGAGCTCTCGGGGTTGCGCATTCGCTTGCTTGGCTTCGACTGCGTCATGACATTAGTCAATGGCGAGAAACACGACAGCCATGCAAAGATTGGGGACATGTGCCGCAACTGGCTAGGGTTGGAAGTGCTCCCGAAGACCCCGGAGGCGCACCATGCCGTCCCTGACTTTGTACTGGCGTCAGAAGATGCCTTGGAAGAATGGTCAACGGACCCGACTCTTTCCATGCTGCCATGTGTAGTTGTGTCGGCTAATGCGCTGGTCGCCTACCAACGTTCCAAACAACGGGGGGAATATACAGGAATCACGGAATTCATTTCACAACCGTAAGACTCCGACAGAACCCCCTTATGCCGGCCAGTCTCACTAACTTCGACTAGCACTGGGCCCCGAAAACTCGCCAAAGTGGTCTTGCGGGCCTTTGATCGATGGTCAGCACTGCAAGCAGGGAGGATGAGCCCCGGAGTGGAACCGCCAACTTCCGAGATATCTCAGGCCATCATCGAGCCCAAGATAGACCACCATGGGCTGGAAACTCAGCCGACGAGCGTCTTTACGATGCGGTCCTCGGCCTCAGACGACTCGGGCATGCAGGCACAGCCAATGCTGCAAGGCAAGCCTGCGCCGCGACCGAAGATTTCGAAGACGCCTTCCATCCGGAACGTGGCTGTTCAGTTTCTACTGGTTGAGGACAACCCTATCAACCTCAAGATATTGTCCACCTACATGAGAAAGCTTGGGTTGGGGTTCAACACGGCGATCAACGGGCAGCAGGCCGTTGAAGCCTACAAGCGGAATCCTTCCGAGTGCAGGTATATCCTCACCGACGTTTCCATGCCAGTCATGGACGGCTTTGAGGCAACGAGACACATCAGGGCCTACGAGAAAGCATTAGATCTGGCACCGGCGACTATTATTGCGCTGACGGGATTGGCATCGAGCGCATCTCAGAACGAGGCGTTTGGGAGCGGGATGGATTTGTTTCTCACGAAGCCAGTCAAGCTCAAGGAGCTGGGAGCTATCTTGAACTCACTCTAGGGGCCCGACCGGGTGAATCGTGGTTTGTTTAGCAGCGCATGCAAGGCTACTTGGCAGTATGAGCGAGCACTAACCATCGGCAACCAACAGGATATGATGTGAACTTCTATTACAGTTTGAGGGCCTCATGTTTGAGGGCGCCACGGCCACTGGAGAAGTCGAAGTACAAAACTCGACGCGGCACCTGAGGGCAAAGAGAGGGTCAGAGATGAATTGCTGTCACCAGCTTATACCCATTCTTCTCACTAACCTCTCCGCACTACATCGCAGCATCTGACGGGAAACAGAACCTGTCGCTGCTACGAATCAGTTTTGTTGATTGTTGTCTCGACACAGGTTGGCGTTTTTTCTTTCTTCAACCCTTCAGTAAAATTGATAGGTAGAGAACGTTTTCGACGAAAAAATATCTAGACTCCTCGTCTTCGACGGATTATTGTCTTCGCCGTAGAAACCGCTGGCGTTACCTTTGACAGCCAACCCCTTCGTCGTGAATGCACACAACGCCAGTGCAATGAAAACACCCGGAGGAGACATCGTAGGTTGTAACCTGAGATATAGAGTATGCAGATAGACTCATGGTCATCACTTCTGCATTGTGCCACTGCTAAGTGGGTAACAGCAAGGGTGTCTGTATAATATATGTCGACAAATAACGTGCTGCTAGCATCGTAGCGGTACCATTGAGCTATAATAATTCATCAGGAGTTGGAGATGCCAGGCCCGTAGCAGTACGCCTTGAGATTTGTTAGCTTTTCCGGAGTTGACAACGCGAGGTCCGTAGCATCAATGCCGGAAGTGCTCCTGGAATGGGTGGTTTGCAGCTCAGCTTCAGAATACTTCAATATCCGCTGCGGAGTTGCCGTGATGGTCTGCTGTGTTGTCCGCAACCCCGCCTTGAACGAAGAGCAATCCGCATATATGTACCTCTTACAAGATTCGAACTCTGGCCTCATCTGTGGCAGTTTATCTTTCGAAATCGTAAACATATCGTCGTTCAACCCGGACATGGATATACCCGACCTCCCAGGTAAAGTCATCCTCGTGACTGGAGGAAACGTCGGCCTGGGAAGCAGACCATTCTGCAGCTTGGCAAGCGTAACCCGAAACGTATTTTTCTTGCAGCTCGCTCTGAGACCAATTCAGTAGCCGCCGCTGAGGAGATACACAAGGTCGTGCCAAATGCGGCGCCCATCACCTACATCAACCTCGACCTCACGTCCTTTGACAGCATCACACAGGCTGTCAAGGACTTCCACGACCATTCGGAAAGTTTTCATATCCTCGTCAGCAACGCCGGCATCATGGCTACGCCGGCGGGCGTCACCGAGGAGGGCTATGAGATCCATTTCGGCACCAATCACCTCGGCCATGCGCTGCTCACAAAGCTCCTTCTTCCAACTCTGAAGAAGACAGCTGCGGCCAGTAGCCCGCCCCGGGAAGTCCGCATTGTCAATGGCGCCTCCTCCGCAAAGGCCTCCTCGCCCGCCTCTGACACCTACAAGTTCGACAAGCTCAAGACAGATATGGCCTCTACCTCGACAGTCACCCGCTATGGCATTTCAAAGATGGCCAATATACACCATGCCCGCGCCTTGTCTCGTCGCCATCCTGAGATTCGATCCATCTCTCTGCACCCTGGCGTTGTCAACACCAACCTCACCAATGGCGTAGTTGCCAGTTGGCCTATCATGAAACCTCTTATGTCCGTGTTCATGGTTTTTTTTTTCCAGAGTGTGGAACGGCACGAAAAATCAGTTGTGGACTGCTGTCAGTCCCGATGCCAAGTCGGGCGAGTTCTACTTTCCCGTTGGTGTTACGGGCAAAGGGTCCAAACAGTCGAGAGACAAGGCTCTCGAGGAGTCACTCTGGGACTGGACCGGACCGAGAGGGGCTTGAGGGGCATATGTAAGGTGCTTTTGTAGGGATATTGATTATTCTGTTGTGCGTAATGACAAAACCAGAGTTTTCGTTGGGCGTTCGGTCCATGGTCCATGTAATCCCACTACAGCTAGGCAATATCACGCATGTGTAGGAAGCATTGATCCAAAATGGTCAACCTTGCGAATTCGAAGACGAGAATCGACAGCGACGACAACACAAGGCGAATTCGTTTCTCATTTACGTCCCGCTCAAAGTGCGGTATTATTTTCCCTTAGGGACAAGCGTTTACCAGTTGTCGCAGCTTTTGAACGGAGTGTTAGATGTTCATTTCATCTATCCAGATCCTTTAGTTCTGCCAACGTACAGTACTTCTGCACGTGCAATAGATAACGAATGATTTCGCTTGTGTGTCTCGAATATTAGCTTGCGAATTTTCCTTAGTCGATATCCTTCACAGCCAACCTCGACTTTCCATTAGGCTCCGACCTACCTTTGAGCTATCAGAACGCAGCTGGGTTCATGCAGGTTGCTCCCTGCAGCTGTCTGTCTGGAACATGGCTCGATTACGCCTCGGGCATGGTTCGGGGTATCAAGTGAAATGGATGGAAAAAGCCTTGTGTTTGACATGGTCATCTAATGACCGGACCGGGAGACAAGGCTACAGATCTCGAAGGACAATACTGAACTGCCTTACAGACTCCTGATGAATGTAACTTGACGAGGTCAGGCTCTTACCGAGACATAAGGCAGAAAAGTTCTACAGTTGACTACAACTGCTCGTAAACAATGGTTGGCTTTTGCTCCTTGGATCCGATAGTCTAGTGCAGAGGGTTTTGAAGGAGACTTTTAGATTACAGGAGAATACGATCAGGTACAGAGCGTAAAAATGAAACTGCATCTGCTGTTCAAAAAGGTAGGCAAATCCGCTGGCCCAACGAGTGAAAGCGGAGAAGGAAACCTGAGATGCCAGACGCATAATTGGAAACTTACTCATTTGAGGCTGGTGCACTTGCCCGCGGCTTTAGTATTCATCAGACCGAATGCTCGTGGATGGATGGCCCTTCCCCGGCATAAAGCTCAAAGCCTAGACACTTCCGTCTTGGTAACACTGCCAACTCGCTTGCCGTTGTACGTCAAGACAATCTGCGACTTGTCGTCCCCAGTTTCGGCATGGCGCATGGTGACCCCAAGACCTCTTAGCCCCTCCTCCTCCGCCCGCTGGTTCCAAAGCATTTGCTGCACAAGCCCGTCCCTAGAGCACGAAACAAAACCCATGGGCCAGCGGCTCCGTCCCAAAGCCTCCCGAACCCCCTTGCTCGCCGTCTTCTCGCTGACCAGGAACGCGATGACGCCGTCGCCGCGCCAGCCGACGGGAGCGCCGATGAAGGAGCCCTCCAGCTCCCGGACCAGCGAGGGGCCGATACGCTGAGTGCCTCCTTTGCATTGGAGGATTACCCTGACAGGTTTGGTCCGAGAGGGAATGTCCCATGTGCCGAGGAGGTCTATGCCGTTGTCCGAGGCTCCACCGACCCGGACGGCCTGGATGCCGTACTGGGAGAGTGTCAAGGAGACCGTGTACTCATAGTGGGTTCCGACATAGACAGTCGAAAATGTGTCGAGACCGGTGCGTTCTGCGTAAGCAAGGAACGACGCGAGGTCGTGGTGGTGTGTTGTTGGAGGTTCAGGGTAAAGCAGTTCGCGGCGTTTTTCCCGACCCTGTCTTAGCGGTGGCCATGTTGAAATGAGATCTGAGTGGACCAAGGGGAGGAAGGTGAGTTGTGAGCAGCGGGGCCATTGCTGGTTTAGGGAGCGCAGTAAAGCGTGCATGCTCTTATAAGGTGAAGATTAAGATCGTAGAAGAAGATAATCAGTCGCTACATCTCATTATTTATTCTGAACGAGTGTCGAAATTGGAAGCCGCGTTACTAACTACCTAGGTAGCATCAGTTGAAGTTGAGATTAGGTAGGTCCCTAGCGAGTTGAAGTACCTACGTACAGACATACTACAGTACGTACCTTCGGAAGTCGTTGGACAGTGCGTCTGCAGCAAATTACAGTGCCGTGCTGCGGATCAGATCGTCGAACAATAGCCAACATTTCGACCAGCGAAACCACCACCACTGATCGCAGCCTTGTCTGTCACTCCACGGTCCAACGAATCGCCTAGGTGGACGAAATCACCGCAGCTGGCGTGATGGGTGATAGACTCACCCAACTGCAAGATGCTGTGGACCAGGTACGTCAACACTTGCCCCTCCCCCGAAATGGCATCTGCAATCGCTGACATCGTTTCCAGCTCGCCCAGCAGTTCGTTGCGAGCTTCCACTTTGTCCATCGACGCCATGATCTCGAGCTTCTCGGCCCCAATGATAAAATCAGAGAGGTCAAGCAAGATCCCGAACAGAAGGAAGGCACGCATAACCTCCGAATCCCGATGCGTTCGTCTGTACATGTTGCTGACAGACTGACACGCAGTCGACTCCCTCCCGCCCGATGAATTCAAGGACGGCCTGGCCGAACTGGCGCGCGACTTAATCATCAAAGAGCAGCAGATCGAAGTCCTCATATCCACCCTTCCGGGTTTGGATAGCAGCGAGGCCGACCAGGAGCGCTACATACGGGAATTGGAGGACGAGCTGAAGGTTGCCGAGGCGCAGAGGCAGGATGCGATCAAGGAGAAGGACCAGATACTGGCAAAGCTCGACGAGGTAATCAGGAGCATTCGGCGTCCATGAATTCAACAACGTCATGGGTACAGAAGGGCTTTGTGCGACTGGGTGATTACATGGTGGTGTTTTGGGCGTTGAAAGGGTATAGAAAACGGGGGTATGTATGTATAATGATATCTATGGATTCAACGATACCCAGTCCATCAAAATCAACGGTTCTACGTCTTCAGTACCCCCCCTCTACATGAACGTCTTTTCACTCCCTGCCACCTAGTCGTGTTCATCTATGGTCGTTCAGTCATTGTCTCTAGTCAGTGATGCGAGTCTAAGCGTTTTTTGGCTTGAAGAATTGAGGAAAGATGTCTCGGAGTTCCCTCAGGTGTCGGATCTGGTGCGCGGATGCTGGCGTTTGTGGCACTGGCAGATCCTCCTCTACTAGGTGTGCCACGTTCCAGCCATAGCCCTGGGCTTTCTGGCAGTTCAGATATGAATCGTCTAACACGTCAGTCAGGGCAGAGGTCGGCAAACGGTAGCCGTGCTATCCACATACCAACAAAGTAGCAGTCCTCCATCTTCTCGACGCCCGCCTCCCGCATGGCTCTCAGGTACATCTCCTTGGCAGGTTTGCAGACCAGTGGCTGCTGTCCGTAGTCGCAGAACGTCAGGCCGTCGAATAGGTCCTCGATACCCAGCAGCTTCAACACGCGCTTGGCGTGGTTAACGTAGGCATTGGTCAGAAGCCACATGGTGCACTTGCTCTTGTCGACATCTTCAAGAAGTTGCCGCAGCTTGGGGTTGGGCTTCAGGATGTCTTCGAGGGGCAGCGCGTCGTCGACCTTGGAGTTGTACTCCAGAGGGTCAATCTGGTGGTGCCGCACGAGGCCCTCAATAGCGAGCCCGTAGTTGGTGTAGTACTCCTTATGCAGCTTGACCGCATCTTCCCAGGAGAGGGAAAGATGCTTCGCGAAGTACTCGTCAATCAGCTGTGCCATGTGGTCTTGGACCCTTGAGCCTGGCCGGGTGAGTTTAGCTTCGATGCGCCTGGGGTTTTATCTTTGCAGTACTCACTTCTAGGGTACAGGCAGTTGTCAATGTCACTTTACGAATATCAGCTCACTTCATCCTGACTATAGTGCTTTCTAGTTGTCGACTTACAAGAAAAGCACTGGCTTGGAAGTCAACACTCCATTTGCCTGGGGTTTGATGGGATCCATGGATGAGATCGAGGAGTATAATCGGCTGGGTCGGCACTGAAAGGAAGGGCGCAACAGCAAAGCAGGCCTGGTAGGCTCGGGCGCGCGATTAGATGTAAAATATTTGGTCTTATGTGAACAGAACGACCCGGGAGACCGAATGGGCGAGGATAAGCTTCTGGATACGCGAGGTGGGAGTCTGGCCGGCATGAAGCAGACGGAAATAGTTGGACGGGAACTCAGCAGCACTTCAATGCTCCTGTTTCTAGCACTTAGGAGACAATTGCCCTTGGTGTTGGCTTACAAATGCAGCTTGAGACTTTGTGAGGCTGTTGGGAGGCTTTGCACGATAGTTTGGCTGAGGGGTCCTGTGGTTGACTCACGCCGACCGAAAAGGTAATACGTACACGTCAGATATGTTGCTCTTCTAGGTCAGAGTACGGAGAGCTGTTCCCAGCCAACAACGCGAGAGAGAGAGAGAGAGAGAGAGCGGAGACGCCAGGGCTGTTGTGCACGGTCCATGTGTCTCATTGATGCATCGTCCCGCCCCTTTAAGAACATATCGCCGTAAGAAAGTCGGTCTATCGTAGGTTCAACGACCTATGCAGGCAGACCTCGACCGCCTTGTCTCTTCACTCCATCACATTCACCATTCCACCTCCTTTCTCCTTCCACAGCACTGCAGGAAACACCACCCTTCCGAAGATTGCAACATTGCTGGTTGATTCAACAGTGTAGGCTTTACTATATTTAGGGTTTCTGTTCCTCTGCTCGGGTTTCCTTCTCTTCTTTTGCGCGTACTTGTTTGATTGCCAATATCTGCTGCAGAGGATTTCCTCGCGCAGAGTGTCCATCACCATGGCTCAAGGTCAGCTTGCATCCGTACCGCCAATGGCAAATGGGGCATCGCTGGGTATCTCCAAGGATGATCTTCATCATCTTCAGCAGTACGAGAAAATCGTGCAGTTTCGCGATGCAATCCTTACTGGGTCGCACCCCAAGATCAAGGTGCCCAACCCGCCGGCACCAAACGCATCTGCCACTGCAGTAACAGCACCTTCAAACCCTTCTACGCCAGCAAAAGAAGCAACTGGAAACGCAGCGCCGGGATACCAAGCCGGAATTGTGCAGACGTTCGCGTCCAACACGCAACAACACGCGTGTCTTCCTGGCCTGGGAAACCCACCTCCTGCTAATGCGAACTTGCCAGCAAGACCTTTCGTGGGTGTTGGCAACACAGAGATCAATCCCATCTTCCTTCAGAAATCTGATGACTTGATCAAGGCCGAGATCCAGCTTCAGAGGCAACGTCTTGAGCGGGCGCTGCGCGACGAAGTCGATCAACGTCGGGCTTCCATGAAGGCCTCGGCGCAGTCGGAGCCTCTCGCCGACTTGGACCTCTCCGATGTCTTGTCCAAGGCTCTGACTCTGGTCCAGGCTGCTGCTTCTTCGTCTGCCACTGCCAAACTGGCTACTGCTGCTGCTGCTAACACTTCAGCTGCAAGTGACTCTTTTGATGAGAACTCTTACTACTCCTCCCAACACAATTCGCCCGATTCCTCGCTCCGCAGTCTTCGCGCTGGTAACGACTCCGATGCTGCAGTCCAGACATACAAGTCGTCTGCCGCCAATCAGCCACTCGAGGGCCATGCGCAAGTCCAAGCAAACCGTACAGCTCAAGCGGGCCAGCCTCCTTCGCTTCCCCATGCGTCTGCTACTCATCCGCAACAGGGCCAAGCTTCGAACTCTACCCCATCCCATACACGACCGGCCCCTTTCAGGATCGACGCCGCGCATGAATACTCTAGAAACCCGTCGGTAGGGACGACGCAGAGAACTGAAGGAGGTGATAACACCAGAGTGTCTACATCAGGAGGTGGGAGCGGAAATGCCAGTCAATCTGAGGAGTCAGGTGGTATGGACCTTGACGGCAGTGCTGATAGATCTGTTCCCGCAGCAGGTCAACAGCAACTTAGGGAGTCTATGCTTGCCCGGCAACCTTCGCCTCTGATCCAAGTTCGCGCCCCGAACATATCCCTCTTGGCGCCCCAGCCTTCCCATGTCTCGCCTCTGGCAATGGCCGGGGGCTCTGCAGTCGATGCCCAGGGTCTGAGAATCCCCCAAGGAACCACCGCTCAGGTGGCAGCATTGCGGAATGAACCCAATACCGTTTCCAGTCCAGATAGCTCGCCGCAAGGGGGACGAAATGGGGAGAAGCGGAAGGGCAGGAAAAAGAAGAACAACAACAATAACGCGAACAACAAGAGGTCAGCCAGGCAAGCGCCAGAAGAGCCTTACATCAAGCCGGAGCCGCGCTCACCTTCCCCTATGAGCGCACCGTCTTTCATTCGACCGCAGAAGCGACAGAGAAGACAAGAAGATGAGGAGCCTCGCTACGCCCAGCCTGAACGTCAATCTTCTCGTCCTTATCGAGAGGATGGTGTTGTGCTGGCGTATGAGCCTCAGGAGTATCGCCCACGACCGGTGAGCCAAGCCGTGACGACTGGCGACTACGGGTACGGAAGGGAATACGTGGAGGAACCGCGCGTCGCAAGTGGCGCTGAATATGTCCGACGAGTACAGTCGCCAGGTGTTTACGCCATTCGCTCTACTCCGAGTGAGATATACGCAACATCCCCAGCAGCCAGTGTCGATCGATATGGTAGGGAGCCTACGCGGTATTATCGCGATGGCTACGAAGTGACGCGCATGAGTGCTCGTCCTATGGCAGATCGCACGAGGTCCCGTTCGCCCGTTATGAGAGAACGAGAAAGAGCATCCCCTTTGATGGGACCGCCGAAAGCGCCGCCTGCAAGAGTCGTAGTTGATCCTACCACCGGTCGGCGATACTACGAGCCGGCAAGCGTTATTCGACAGTCGGTCGCGCCGCCACCGCTCCGGCCTGGCGAACCTGAGATCATCTATGAGAGAGCACTGATGCGATCCGAGTCCAGTCGACCCGGGCCCGACCCTCGGGACGATGACGTGCTCTATCAGCG
Source organism: Colletotrichum shisoi (assembly GCA_006783085.1). Lineage (NCBI taxonomy): Eukaryota > Fungi > Ascomycota > Sordariomycetes > Glomerellales > Glomerellaceae > Colletotrichum > Colletotrichum shisoi. The sequence goes on from PUHP01000294.1 coordinate 53,850, forward strand.
AACTTCTCCTATCTACGCGGCGCCGCGCAGAGTCGTCACTCAGCCCGAGTACACTGTGTCGGACTCCCAGCGGGTATACAGACAACGGGAGCACTCGACTAGGCCAATGGCACCTTCGGGTGAAGAATACATCTCTGCGATAGGTACAATGGAGCAGCGAAGGATGATCGAGGACCCGCCACGGGAGTACATGATGCGGGGTACCACAGCTCGACCGACAGAAACAGTGCGGTACGAGCTCCCGCGGGAATACGGAAGAGTGCAGAGTGTGAGACCGGAACAGATGCCTATCCAGGACTATGCATCGGTTCCGATGCACTCCGAAGCTCGTCGAGAGGTCATCCAGCCGGGTCCTCGGTCTTACAGCGTGAGGCCGGCAGAGCCTCAGGTGTTACGCCGGGAGTACAGCGTGCGGCCGGTAGAGCAGCATTACTATGGACAGCCGGTCCCGGCTCGTCCTGAGCCAGAGGTGTCCTACATCGAACGGCCAAGAGTGGCCGCGCAGGAGATGTACTATGCTGAAGAGGCCCCACGCCCGGTGTATCGTTGAACGAGGGACGAGTTGACCCTAGTGAATGGATCAGGTCGGTGTACGAGACAAAGCTTAGGCCCTCTCGGGAGTCGGAACAGCGGATTGCATCGGACGGAGTCTGGGACGCCAAAAAACAGGGGGAAAATAGAAGGGGAAGAAAAAAAATTAGTTTGTCAAGACGTTGGGAAGGGAAAAGTTTTTTCCTTTATATTTTCTTCATTCCCTATGAGACGGAGTTTCGGGTACGATACATGGTGATTGGGACACTGCTGTAGAACTACTTGGGTGGTGGTTACATCCAGCACATCGCCTTGTGCGTCATGTTAAACGGACATTGCTAGTCGAACATTATGATCGCAGAAAGACCCGACCCGAGTGACGTGCACGAGAAGGTAAGTGAACTACCTGATGAAAACACGCCGATTACTGTTTCCTGAGGCGTTGAGTCAGGGCAAACCACGCCCAGGGGAAGGTTACGGTCCTAAGAGGGCAATGGTCTAAAAAGTCGAAACCTGCGGCGTCTTCAACGTCGCGACTAGACTTCTGCTCGAACCAGAACCCTGTTCGAAAGAGCGAGAAAGGGTGAGAGAAGCGGGAGGACATGATACACGATTGAGTTTTGCCCCCGTTCAGGAGGAGAGTTGGCCCAAGGGAGGGCGCCCGCCATCAACTTTAAACCCTCATGCACAGACTCGATTCTCAAAGCGCGCCGCCGTCTGTTAGCTACGGATATCAGGGAAGGACTTTGTGTCTGTTCGCTTGGTGCTTCACGATGCAAGATGGAGAAGCAAAGGCGGGGGGCGGCGCGTGGGGGCCACCGGACGGCTTGTTGGGAAAAGAGAAGGGGGAATCAGTTAACCAGTGAGAAGAGGGGGGAGGGAGGGCAAAGTGAAAGACCAGAAGAGACTGAGCGTTTGTTTTTCTTCTTCTTCTTTTTTATTATTTTTTACCCCAGCGTTTACATCGTTTCTTGCGGAGCCAAGGGGGGTTAAGGGAGAAGAAACGGCGGCGGAGGGGTTTCGTGAAGTCATTGCTGGGGACTCAATCGTGATTCCTGTCGGGTTTGCCGCTTCATGTCGGGTTGTGTGTGTGGGTGGACTCGGACTGGAGACGAGTGAAGATCTGTATCCGCAAGAGGAAGACACTACGTATATGCGTAGAAAAGGAAAGTACGGGATACACCACTTTGTACACGCATGCTGTGAGAATGTTCGCAAAGTGGATTCGTCTTCTGCGAGGCTTTTCTTTGCTGCGTCGACGCCTCGATAAAAGACACCCTCCTGGACAGACGGATCTTCCAAAAGGCTATTAATTATTTCCATCGCAGCGTGTTCTGAGGATGGAGAGAATAAACGGAAGTTAGTTTTATTAATTATCCTGATAACGTCGGATGTGTCCTGCGCAGGGGCGCACTGCCGCCGCGCACGTTCCACAGCAGTAAACCGTTGCTCAGTGTGAGTCTGTTCCGGCTGGTCCGACACGCGAACTTACTGTGCACACTTCACAGGCGCCGTCCTCCCCTGGCTCGCCTCGTCCGCAAAAGGTTTGCCAGTCAGTATGGCTGCAAGGACGCACCTGGACAAGCTGCTGAGGTAGCTCATCGCTGACTTGATCAAGGTCTTGTTCCGAGTGCTGCGCTGTAGAAGACCAGTTCGAGGTTGAAACGTTCATTCCAGGATCATCGATCTATATACCCGGCTACTATATTCGAGGGCAAGAGAAACAGGCCAGCTGGGTCGCTATGGGCCCGGTTCGTGTTGCCCATCAGCGTTGGAAGATCAAAACCTGCTCCCGCTGACGCTCGAGAAATACATATTGAGCACCAACCGACAGGCGTGCCACTCGTCTTTCGGTGAGTAGATTCGCTGGTGGGAGAATAGCGCAAGCAGGCAGAGTACGGCCACTTTTTCATGGTTGCAGATCAAGCAATCAGTGCCATCTCCTTGTCTTGTTTCCAGGCGCCGACTGACTCTGCGGCGTCTTCCCTGTCCCCTCCGTGTGAAATAATGTGTGATTTATGGCCTAGCCTATTTTGATTGAGCCACCTTCCATATCCCTGCCCCCCGCTTCCGCCCGTCTCACGCCCCCGCCAAGGTAATCAGCTCCTTAAGTTCGTTAAGGAGGTTAACACGCTTCTTATTAAACAATTAATTAATTTAGTTCTTATTTTAGTCTACATTTAGGTCTTTTACTATTAGCTTAAAGACTTACTTAATATCTTAGATCTTCTTTTTCTTATTTAAGGAAAGAGATTCTAGGAATTAAATAAGGAATATAGTAATGTAGTAAAGTATATACTATAAGTTAATTCCTACTTATTTAAATTAACTTATATACTTTTTAAATTTCTTTAAGTTAATATTTTACTTTTTATTCTTATAAATAGTATATAAGGTATTAATATAGAAGGGGTTAGAATTATCTATCTTAATTCTATAAGTACTTTAGTAGGTTATTAAATAAGGATTCCTAAAGCTATCTAATAGTAAAACAAGCTTATATTTTATACCTCTATTATTACCCATAGAGGTTATTTCTAATATAGTTTAATTAAAGCTTTCTAGGCTATAGTATTTATTAAGGTGTTATAGTAGATAGTAACTGCTGGTAAGTTTGTGGTTAAAAGGGTGTTTTTTTCGCCGACGACTCAGGCCGTCAGTTGGGGCCCATAAAGGTCAAGCGTCTTCCCTGTCCCAGAAACGTGATCGAGGGCGCGCGCGCAACCAGACAGGGCCAGCCAGGTTTGTGTGGCCTGCTAGGGAAGCCCTAACTCGCAGCTCTGGTAATGTTTTCTTGACATGTGTCACTCGCCCTTGCGCAGAGTCATTCTACCGTACCAGACACCTGCAAAACATTTTTTAAGATGTCTGCTGGCTAGCAAGACAGACAGAAGCAGGAAGTGAAGCCAATAGCAAGTCCTGTGGTCGAGACATGCATAGTACAGTGCTGGTATACCGAAGTACATAGCCCTATCCTATCGATGAGCCAGAGGACTGGGGCACACAGGCGACTACGCTGACTACTGCTAGATGACGGTCTGTGGACCTACATAGTATGGTGCGGTGGGATTCGGACTCGGGGCTCGAGCTCCCCACCCACTCTGTGAGACGTATCCGTAAATGCGATTTGGTCCAAGGGTTCAGGGATGCTGTTTGACTTCAGGGCAAGAGTCGGAAGTTCAGTTGAAGCTCCAACATGTCGGGGAGTAACATGTTGCGGTGGCTATTTCGTACACCCGGCCGGTCTTGCGCTTCCTACAGAGACTCGCGGTAAGAACTACATTGCTGTGTTAAAGCCATGGTTGATGTCACAGCAACTGTTGGGAGGGAGACCTGAGTCGGTAGAATGAAGAGTCTGGGCCTCATTGAGACCGAATGGCGCCAACTTACGCCTAGATAACCCCGCAATGTATCTTGAAAAGACCGGCAACAGCCAGCCATTCATCTGACCAGAACCCGGCGTTGTGGTGGCCGGCTCAGAACAGGGCCGCCATGTTGCTGGTGATAGAAGTGTCAACCTAAGAACGCGTGCAAACCGGACCGCGAATAAAACCGGCCTCTGTGCTTCGTACGAGCCGATCACACTAACACGAGGTCTGTCAATTGACGGCAGCTGGAGCGGCCGAGATATGGATAGGCCGAGTTTTCGAAAGTTGGAGAATGAGGGGAGATGGCTACTTCTGACCCGGCTTACCAGTTGGCCTTCGCAGGGTTCCCGCCTAGCTTCATTGGCGATGAGGGAATGGTGACGACGATGGTGATCATGGATGACAATGCGAGGCAGGCAACAGACCCGAGTAGCAGAAGAGAGATTCCCAACCGCGTTGTCGTACACACCTACAGGCGGTGGTTTAGGTGCGTAGAGGAACGCTTGACCTTTTCGGGCCCCTACTGACGGCCTGAGTTGTCAGAAAAAGGCTGGGTTCGCACAGAGTGAAAGAGTCGATAATGCCCTTAAGAGACTGATAGGTAGGTATGGGGAAGGATGACTATTCGAATCTGCCCTTCTGCTGGCCCCTGGCCCCGCAGGAGGCCCTTAAATGCCTCACTAGATCCGTCCGGACTAT
>PUHP01000295.1:3168-35384 GCA_006783085.1 Colletotrichum shisoi
CAGTTATCCCGAGGTTACCACCAGCTGTACTGAGGATCAATTCAAGCTCAGTTGGTGCCTTTTCCCCCCCGGTGACAACTGGTTGCTTATAATTGGATCGTGAATTCCCCCTCCCGTCAAGAAGCTCAAGAAGCTCAACCTCGTTTGCTTTCGTGTTTCCATCGCGTACAGGTCGCCAGATTACCTACATTTTGTTGTACTACCAAACACCTTTGTAGCATCGTGCATCGACTCTAAACCCCCATCGTACACTCTGTAGGCGGCGTAACCCCCATCTCAAGCAAACGACACGCAACCGCGAAAATGCCGGTCCAGATCCACCTCGTCCGCCACGCCCAGGGCTTCCACAACCTCTCGCTCGAGAACGAGGCCATCCGCGACCCCCTCCACACGGACCTGGGCAAGCAGCAGTGCGCCGCCCTCCGCGCCGCCTTCCCCCACCACGCCCGCCTCACACACCTCGTCGCCAGCCCCCTCCGCCGCACCCTGCACACCTGCCTCCTGGGCTTCGCCTCCGACGCCGCCGCCCCCGTCGGTAAGTCCCTCCGGGTCCTCGCCCTGCCCGAGGTGCAGGAGGTCTCGGACGCGCCCTGCGACACGGGGTCCGCCGTCGCCGATATCGAGGCCGAGTTCGCCGGCCGCGTCGACTTCGGCAGGGTCCCCGCGGACTGGACCGACAAATCGAGCCCGGAGTCCAGGTGGGAGCCCACGCTCGAGAAGCTGGAGAAGAGGTCGGCCGAGGCGAGGCGGGCGCTGAGGGAGCTCGTCGGCGACGTGCGCGGCGACGATCACGTCGTGGTCGTCACGCACGGCGGTATCCTGCACTTCTTGACCGACGATTGGTACGGTATCGGAGCTAAGAAAGGTACGTTTGCGTCAAACCCCCCATCCCCCGGCCTCCAATGCCCACTTGGGATGTCCCATGAAGTGTCTCGTGTAATGCGTGAATGAGTAAGTGAGGAGGTGGGAAATGGCTTCTGACCGGGCACGCAGCAACTGGCTGGGAGAACACCGAGTTCAGATCGTACGAATTCGCGGATCCCACCGGCCAGGACCCCAATGCGTTCCTGACGGAGACGCAGGAGAGCTGGGAGCGTCGCCAGGGCGACAACTCTCGTCCGACGCCAGAGCAGCAGGCCGAATTGAGACAGACCTTCTACCGCGAAATGGAGCCTTACCTCAAGTACAGCCCCGAGAGAGGCTGGATGCAATGAACAAAGCGGAGGACAAGAACAAAACATGTGGGAGGAAAGAATTGGTGGTCTCGACATTGGGGCATCTCTATTTGCATAGTACACAGGCTGGTATAATCCCAAACACCATAGACCCATCTAGAACCTTTTTACCGTTTTACTTTTAAAAGTCCTCCTCGCCGGACCCGGCAACAATGACGTTGTTGACCTTCAGCACCATTCTGCATAGTTGCGTCGCGAGCTGTAGCTGCTGCTTCTTGCTGATAAGGGGGTCGATGACGAACGCATCCTTCATGTCGTTGCTGCCGCGAGCCATGCAGTCCACGCCGAGCCTGCCGCGAACGTCGGAGCCTGCCTTGACCTGCTGGCTCTTCACCTCGGCCAGCGTCGCGATGGGGTTCAGACCGCTGTTCTCGGCCAGCGCCATCGGGACGGCATCGAGAGCCTCGGCGAACGCGCGCATGGCGTACTGCTCAAGACCGGGGGTCTTGACCGCAGCGTCCTCGACTGCCAGGGAGCAGGCGATCTCGGTGGCACCGCCACCGTAGACGACGCGGTTGTCCTTGACCAGGTTGCGCACGACGCAAAGGGCGTCGTGGAGAGAGCGCTTGGCCTCGTCGATGATCTGTCACGGAGTTAGCAATCAACTTATCGCTTCGGAATCAAGTCTACCACTCACCATCTTATTGCTGCCGCGGACAAAGACGGTCACCGCACGGGTGTTGGCACACTCCTCGATAACCAGCATCTTTTCTCTTGTTGTGCCAAAGGTCATTTCTCTGACGACGCCTGCGGTACCGAGCTTCTCGGGCTTGAGGTCCTCGAAGCGAGGCACGATACGGCCGTTTGTCGCAATAGCCACCAACTCGATCTCGGGGCCACCAACCCACCGCACGGCAGGGAGACCGTTCTGGAGCAGAAGGTGGTTCGCCTCGTCGTCGAAACCCCACTGGCAAAGCGCAAGGTTGGCGCCCGAGTCCTTGATCTGCTGAATCATCTCGATAAACTTCTCGCGCTCGTAACTCTGCAACTTTTTGTACTCCTCGACGCTGGTAATGTCGAGCTTGTGCTTCGTCTTGGGCTTGGGGGGCTCGAAGGCGCAGGTCAGGATGGCAATTTTGGCGTCCCTGACCTCTGAGGGCATCTGAGGATGCGAGAACTCCTTGTCGATGATGACACCCTTGACGAGCATGGTATCCTCCAAAGCTCCTCCGACCTTGCCGTCGACCTTGATCAGCTCGAAGTCAACGTCTCTCCGCTCGAGGTCGGCCACCGAGAGGACGGCGTCCACTGCGATCTGGGAGAACTGATCGTGCGCCTTGGAGACGATCTTGCTGCCCAAACTTGTCCGTGCTACCTTCAACAGGTTGGCAGTATCTTTTTTGCTGAACTCGATGACGTCTGAAATATTGTCCAGTTCCGACACGGCAATGTCGCAGGCCTGGTCGTATCCGTCCGCGATGCGAATAGGGTGAATGCCCTTGTCAATCAGCTCCGCCGCTTGCTCCAGGAGGGCGCCGGCAAGAACAACGACACCAGTGGTGCCGTCACCGATCTCGTCATCTTGAGACTTGGACAGCTCTACCAGCAACTTGGCGACGTGGTTGGAGATCTCCATCTGTTGCAGAATCGTGGCACCATCGTTCGTCACTGTGATGTCTCCGTCGGGGGAGATGAGGATCTTGTCGAGGCCGCGAGGGCCGAGAGAGGTCTTGACAATGTTCGCGACCGTCCGGGCGGCGAGGATGTGGTTCTTGACAGCTTCATTGCCGTATTGTCTCTTCTTCTTTCCTTGACTTGGTGTGGGGTAAGTATATGACCCTTTAATCAGGCGCTGTGTGGTGGCAGCAGAACATACTCTCTAACAACGATGAAAGGGCGGCCTTGCTCGTCCTTCATGACGGCCGCTGTAGCATATCCCCGTTAGCATTTGCACTTCGGAACTACTAGTAATCGTGGTGCTTACCATTGGCCATGTCGAGGTCTGGACATGTTGTTAGCTGCGTGCAATAATATTTTGGGAGGAGTGCCACGTACTCATAGCCATGTTGAAGGTATTCGCACGTCACTGGGGGCTCGGGAAAGTGGTGCGATTCAACTGGGAGCGACGTCGGGGAAATAGGATGTATCGTGCGTTGGTTGAGGGGGGTTTGAGCTCCAAGGACCGGGTCGTGGTGGACCAAAATTTCTGAATAATTGGTGGTGCCTGCCGTTCTGGGCGACCAGAAGCTTCGGTGCCCGGGCTCCAGATAATCCGGCGACTCACCGCTTCGGCAGCCAGGAGAGCAAGGGAAGGTATCGGAGACAGGCCTGGAAGTAGGAACAAGTACCCCGCCATCAGACGTGGTTGCCCCTCCATGACCAAAGAGCCCCACGCATCCCACTCCATGACCAGTTCAAGTGCCGTCATTTTGCAAGTTTCCGACCATCGCAGAAGGAGCTTCGAGTCACAGCGTTCAGTGCATCACCCACCCAAAACACAAAAAACGGTCAACAACGGAATGCAATAACACCTCGCATCTCTATCTGAATATCTGCCGCTCATTTTGCGACATCATCTCAAGCTGCCACTCCCTACCCAAACACACATCTCCCGCAATACCCAACCCAGTCTCGGTCAAGATGTCGCGCCACCAGGCAGTTCGCAATCTCGACTACGATGAGGCCCTCGACGAGTACGAAGGCGAAGATTTTGATGATGATAACGAGGCCGATCAGCTCAGCCCCGAGGATCGCGATGCCATGAATGTTGGAACCGCAACAGTGCAAAGCGCGCTGGGTCCTGACGCCGACAAAGTGACGGCGCAGCAAATTCAGGATGCACTGTGGTACTACTACTATGACATCGATAAGACAGTGTCATATCTGCAGAAGAAATTCGTTACGCCGCCCCCAGCCCCAAAGCAGGAGCCTAAAAAGACCAAGGATGGTAAGTCGCATTTCTATACGCATGTCACTCATGTTTCCTGTCAGGCAGCGGCAGTAGCAGAAATTGAGCGTTTTGGCAGATGGTTTTGGTCTTGAGAGCATGGGTGGTGAGATAACGGACTACGACATGGCAACTGTTCCAGCGTATCCCATACGACAGATGGTTTCCCTTTCTCCGTCTTCATTTTTCCATGGCATCCCTTGGATGAATGTACCCAGCAACCGACAGGCTGTCCTCGTCCCGCCCCGGCCTCTGCCTGGCGGTCTCCTCGGCGGCGGCGAGGGTCCAAAGCTTTCCAAGTTGCAGGCATTGGCTGCGGCGCGAAAGAAGAAGGCGGCAACGGAGGCGAAAAATTCAGACGACAAGGTCGACCGAGCGGAGAAGAGAATGTCAACTTTGGCTATCGATGAGTCGTCGAAGGGGGATCAGAGACCCGGCTCAAGCATCCTCGCCAAACGACAGAAGCTGGCAGCAGACTCAGCCTCGGGAAGCCAAGCTGCGACGCTCGTTTCGCGGCCACGACAGGATGAATCTGCCCCAGGCCCATCTGGTATGGATGTTGATGATGCGACATCTCCTGGAAATATCGACGAAGCCGAGGTTGACTGTTTGGTGGTGCCTCCGACAAGACCATCTGCCTTTGCTCAGACACTCTTTGGATCTGCTCAGAATTCTGCCGCCGCCTCTCAGACGTATACTCTGCCGTACATGGACTCTTCCACCTTTGTGCCTAGTGCTTTCTCCCAGCCGAGCCCCGATGACATCGTGCTCGCCGCTCAGGCGAAAGGTTCGCATTTTGCGAAGACCCAGTAAGATGCTGACTCTAATTCCTCCCAGCGGGCACCAAGTTCGACGCTGCTGTCGCCAAGAGCGCCACCAAGAAAGTTGTCACCAAACCGACAGGCTCCCAGACGCCTACTAGTGAGATGAAACAGCTTCAGCTAGATGACTCGGCAGCTCCCAAGAACAAGAAGTTGAATGTTCTCAAGGAGTTTGAGAAGAGCGAGAACAAAAGGAGTGCCAGCTTTGTTGTTGTCGGTAAGTTCTCTGCGTTCATACTCGTACTTCCGGCCATCGTACTGATAAAAGTTCTGAAGGCCACGTCGATGCTGGAAAGAGTACGCTGATGGGCAGGCTACTTCTGGAACTGAAGTATATAGAACAACATCTCATCGACCGGTATCGAAGACAGGGTGAGAAGACGGGAAAGTCTTCGTTTGCCCTCGCATGGGTGATGGATCAACGAGAAGAAGAGCGCGAGCGAGGTGTCACCATTGACATCGCCACCAACCAGTTTGAAACCGAGAAGACACGTTTCACGATCCTCGACGCCCCAGGCCACAGAGACTTCGTACCCAATATGATCGCCGGGGCCAGTCAAGCAGACTTTGCGATTCTCGTCATCGATGCCAACACGGGAGCTTTCGAGAAGGGCCTTAAGGGTCAGACCAGAGAGCATGCTCTCCTGCTGAGAAGTCTGGGGGTGCAAAGAGTCATTGTTGCTGTCAACAAGCTGGACATGGTGGGGTGGTCAAAGGATCGATTCGACGAGATCTCAGAGCAAGTCACTGGATTCATGAAGGGCAACGGGTTCCAGCTTAAGAATGTCACTTTTGTGCCCATATCCGGGCTTACTGGTGCCAACCTGGCGCAGCGGCCGGACGACGAGGCTCTTTCTTGGTACGATGGCCCAACACTGATCGAGGCGCTGGAAGATTCGGATCCGATGGCGAGAGCGCTCGAAAAGCCATTCCGGATGTCGATTTCGGAAATCTACCGGACGCAACAGAGTCAGCTTACCGTGGCCGGGCGGATAGAATCTGGCACGGTGCAAAACGGAGAGGCGTTGATCATTCAGCCAAGTGGAGAGCCGGCGTCAATACGATTGATCGAAGTGGATGGCGAGGTACAAGACTGGGCAGTCGCAGGGCAAAATGTCAACATTGGCCTGTACGGCATCGACCCGATCCACGTGCGGGTGGGCGACATCATTAGCACCAAGGCAGCGCCCATCGAGACGAGCGATACATTGACGATGAAGGTACTGGCCTTTGACCACTTGATGCCGATGCCAGTAGACGTTCATCGCGGTCGCCTGCACGCCGCGGGCAGAGTGGAGGCCATCCCAGCCGTGTTGGACAAGTTGACAGGAAGCACGGTGAAGAAGAACCCCAAGATCGTGCAGCCGGGCAAGGTCGCGCGGGTTGTCGTTAAGCTGGAGTCCAAGGTGCCGTTGGAGGCGGGGCAGCGAGTGGTGCTAAGAAGCGGCGGAGAGACAATTGCTGCAGGGCTACTGGAGTAAACGGTGCAGGAGACAAGAAAAGAAAGCAACGTGGCGTCGTCGGTATATAGAGACAGTTGAAGGATTGGTGTCACAAGTCGATGAGTATAAGGAGAATGCTTTCCATGCATGGCGTACGCGACGCGACACACAGATAGAGTGTCAGCATTGAGGCTCGAATAGAGTTGAGGTGCTGAAAATAGAGTTGGATGCGACTGATGTTGTGCGGCAGCCAATGGGGTGAATGCACTTATTCAGAGAGTAAGATGCCAGTCAAACGAAGCTTACAGGATCCGCAGGTGTCTAAAAACATAGTAGTACTTACCTCAGGCTATATCTATGTACATACATGCTTATGTGGGACGACACGAGCTTATGGTCGTCGTTGTAAGCAATGACTCCACGGACCTGACTGTTGGTCGCCGATACGTGTTCGGCTTCTGGCCACTTGGTGGCGGTTGATGGATGTTGACAGATATGTCGTTGGCGATGCCTAGTGTAAGGTACCTAGGTACCTAAGGTAAGCGCCATGGGAGAGCATGGGCCAGGCACTGAAGCTCACCCCCTGCCGAGGAGCCCCTCCATTGCCCCCGTCATGATTCATCTCAGGGCGAAGACGGGATGGCACTGCTAACAGCACCTTAAGTGAGGTAAGGTGTCCCGTTCTCTCTATACCTTGCCCCTGCTTCTGCTGGCCTTGCCTTGCCTTTTACCTTCTTTTCCCGGAACGCTGCCCGCCTGCCCCCACAGCAAGTATGTAATTAGTGGCGGGAATATTCTGGAAAGGGGAGGCATGTATTGCCCCGAAATGGAGGCTGCAGCAAGAGGCGTGGAGGCAATCAAGAGTTGACTTGGGTGGTTTGAGGCCACCCTGTTCTCTTCTCCACGAGAAGCTGGGTGCTTGATGGAAAGGAACAGATTGACGATGCAGCTGGAAGTTGGCCAGATGCAACCATGGATGTGGATGAACAGTGTATTTGCTAGCTCTACATAGAATTGTGTGTGTTTCTGTTTGCAAGCAAGGCAACGTAGGATCACGAGTCACTGCCAAAAGAGGGTCTAAGCCGGGCTGAGGCTTAATGCCTGTATATCCGCAGAAGCCGACCGATGGAATACGGGAGGCGAACCTAGCCTCCGAGCACTGTTAGAAAAAGAGAGAAGGGTAAAGGGGGGGGGGATGAGAATGAGAAGCAAAAAAGGCCACGTTCAATGGATTCCATAGGGGGAGGGGGCAGGCTGCAACTGACTGCGATCGAAATCTCCAGAATCACAGCCTTGGTGGGGTGGAATCGTCGTGCATGGCCCAGCACGGACGCAAGAACGATATACCTTAACTCCCGTGGCTCATACTCACACGGTACACAACTACTGTACGGGCGCAACGGAGACTGGCCTCCCGAGCAGTCAGCCCTCTGCCATCCCATAGGTAGTTGGTCATCGCTCCATTTTGCCGAAAGAAGCTGCATTACTCATAGTGCCTAGGTACCTTGGATAGGGGACACACTGCAGTCCCAAGGGCGCCACACAGTGAGGATTCGCTAGGGACAACTCGAACTGAAAGGAGGTGATCCCTGTCACGTGTGGCGCCTCTCAAGGTGAAATCTGGCCTTTTGTGCAATCTGGACACCTCAATCTTTTTTTGGGGGGGAAGCCATTCATAAAGCCTCCAGCTCTTCCCTCACACTATCTCACCCTCAACATCTCCCAATCCAACATCTGCCAAACCACCTCAATTCGATTGGGTGTGCAGCAAGTAGAAGGGAATCCCACAAACCTTCTCCCAAGCGTCTCTCGTTGACGTTTGTTTCTTCCCCCTCGTTTTTGTTTGTCCACAAAGGTTCAAAAAGATACCACACGCGCGCAATCCACACAAGGTAGCTTTACAGCACCAATTATCTCCTACAATGTCAAGATCTAGAAACTCGATGGCCTTGGGCTTCGGCCTCTTGGCCTGGATGGCCCTTCTCTTCTCTCCTCTGGCTTTCGTGCAAACCGCCCAGGCCCAGGACGTTGATAGCTACGGTACTGTCATTGGTATTGTAAGTTGGCCTCTCCTCTTCTCCCTCTGCCCTCCGTGGTGGACGGGCAGACAGGCGCGCGCTACTGGCGCTTCCATTGCCCACCAAAAGCAGAGAACATGGTGTACTAACAGCACCTCCAGGATCTTGGAACGACCTACTCCTGCGTCGGTGTGATGCGGAATGGCAATGTTGATATTCTCGTCAACGACCAGGGTAAGTCTCGACCATGACAGGCGCAACATGGCTTCTTTCGTCTTCCTCCTTGAAGCAGTTGGACTGACTTCCTCAATAACAGGTAACCGTATCACGCCGTCTTACGTCGCTTTCACCGATGAGGAGAGACTCGTCGGTGACGCCGCCAAGAACCAGGCCGCGGCCAACCCCACCAACACCATCTTCGATATCAAGTAAGCTCCAGCCCCGAACTGCGAAGGCTTTAAAAACAATACACGAAAAGAACCCACCCGGTTAACCACATATCAGGCGCCTGATTGGCCAGAAGTTCTCTGAGAAGGCCGTCCAGTCCGACATCAAGCACTTCCCCTACAAGGTCATTGAGAAGGATGGCAAGCCCGTCGTCGAGGTCGAGGTTGCCGGCTCCCCCAAGCGCTTCACCCCCGAGGAGATTTCCGCCATGATCCTCGGAAAGATGAAGGAGGTCGCCGAGTCCTTCCTTGGCAAGAAGGTCACCCACGCCGTCGTTACCGTCCCCGCCTACTTCAACGACAACCAGCGTCAGGCCACCAAGGATGCCGGTATCATTGCTGGCCTGAACGTCCTCCGCATTGTCAACGAGCCCACCGCTGCCGCCATCGCCTACGGTCTCGACAAAATCCAAGGCGAGCGCCAGATCATCGTCTACGACCTTGGTGGTGGTACGTTCGATGTTTCCCTGCTCTCCATTGACCAGGGTGTCTTCGAGGTTTTGGCTACTGCCGGTGACACCCACCTGGGTGGTGAGGACTTCGACCAGCGTATCATCAACTTCTTCGCCAAGGCCTACAACAAGAAGAACAATATCGACATCACCAAGGACCTCAAGGCCATGGGCAAGCTCAAGCGCGAGGCCGAGAAGGCCAAGCGTACGCTCTCTTCCCAGATGTCTACTCGCATTGAGATCGAGGCCTTCTCCGAGGGCAAGGACTTCTCTGAGACTCTTACCCGCGCCAAGTTCGAGGAGCTCAACAACGATCTCTTCAAGAGGACCCTGAAGCCCGTTGAGCAGGTACTCAAAGACGCCAAAGTCAAGAAGGAGGACATTGACGACATTGTCCTCGTCGGTGGCTCCACCCGTATCCCCAAGGTTGTCAGTCTCATTGAGGAGTACTTCAACGGAAAGAAGGCTTCCAAGAAAATCAACCCCGATGAGGCCGTCGCCTTCGGTGCCGCCGTTCAGGCCGGTGTTCTCTCTGGCGAGGAGGGTACTGCGGACATCGTCCTCATGGACGTCAACCCCTTGACTTTGGGTATTGAGACCACCGGAGGTGTCATGACCAAGCTGATCCAGCGCAACACCCCCATCCCTACCCGCAAGAGTCAGATCTTCTCCACCGCCGCCGACAACCAGCCCGTCGTTCTCATCCAGGTCTTCGAGGGCGAGCGTTCTCTCACCAAGGACAACAACCTCCTCGGCAAGTTCGAGCTCACTGGCATTCCCCCCGCGCCCCGTGGCGTCCCCCAGATCGAGGTTTCCTTCGAGCTGGACGCCAACGGTATCCTCAAGGTCTCTGCCCACGACAAGGGCACTGGCAAGCAGGAGTCTATCACCATCACCAACGACAAGGGTCGTCTTACCCAGGACGAGATCGACCGCATGGTCGCCGAGGCTGAGAAGTACGCCGAAGAGGACAAGGCTACCCGTGAGCGCATTGAGGCTCGCAACGGTCTTGAGAACTATGCCTTCTCCCTCAAGAACCAGGCCAACGACGAGGAGGGTCTCGGTGGCAAGATTGACGACGAGGACAAGGAGACTGTAAGTTTGCTCACACCCTTTACCGCGCTATTACAAATGACTAACATGTCACCCAGATCCTCGAGGCTGTCAAGGAGACCACCGACTGGCTTGAGGAGAACGGCGCCACTGCCAGCACCGAGGACTTCGAGGAGCAGAAGGAGAAGCTGTCCAACGTCGCCTACCCCATCACCTCCAAGATGTACCAGGGCGCCGGTGACGCTGGTGGCGAGGACGAGCCCCCCAGCCACGACGAGCTCTAAATTCATAGATTGGTTGTTGTTGCTTCGTTCTGGTTTAAAAAGAGACAGCACCCAAAGATTCCATCATGAAATTTTCGTCTCTGGTGTTGGCGGGTTAATCGGCGTCGGCAGCATGGAGCATGACTTTGCCACTGTGTACACTAAACGCATAAATGAGACCTCTTGAACACTCATGATTGTGGACTCGATGTGATGTAATGTCTTATTCCTTTTGTAAATCGCTCGATGATGTGTTTGGCTGTTGAATTGTGCCCATACAGACCAGGATAATTCGTCATAGGAAGAAGAGCATTCAGTGTCCTGTCTGTCCGTGCCTTGGCCTGTGACCAATGGACAACAAGCTAAAGGTAACGCGCTGGTGTTCAAGGATGCTGAGGTAGAGTGAAGAAAAAGAGACGCAGCAGCTCCGTTCCGCTAGCCCTTTAATTGGAGGAACTCGATCAGAATGCTGCAGTTTTCAGTAAAGTTAGTTAACTATTATTCTCTACTAGCAGAAATGTACACAATGTTACTCACGCTGGCAACGTCATACATGGGTACACCACACTATGTTCATCGGAATGCGTCTGGTTGCCTCTGGTTGAGCCGGCAAGAGAATCTTTGGCCATGGGGGAATTGTGTTGGTGACCGAGCATACGTGACGAAAGAGGAAGGACGAGGCACCAACCGAAAGAGAAAAAAAGAGTCGGGTTACCGAGTGGCTGATTGATTGGCCTTGACAACGCTCCCCAAAGACGAGAAGGATGCGGATCGCCTCAACAGAAGCATCTCGCCTTATTTGTACCAAGGAAATACATCGGGGGGGGGTTCGTTCGCGAAACTTCGGACAGCGGCACCCGGGGAGTTTTTTTTTGGAGTTTTGTCGACCGAGGCGAGAACTTCATGAACGGACGGCGCCGGCGGGGGCATGTCGCCCTTCGAGACATGGAACTGGGCCGCCGCCCCGGACCGACGTCGGTCTGAGTGGTGGTGATATTAGATGTTTCACGGGCAGGACGTTGCCATTCTATCATGGCCGGGGCTTCTTCGTCTTTGTTCAACTCCGTTTGCTTCAGACCGAGCAAGACTGGCTTGCTTCCCGCAAACGCCCTCGACAAAGAAGAGCAAGAGCCCTCTGTGACGAAACGCAAGACCGGGCACCTGTTTCATGCCCTTTTTTCCTTCTTTTTTTCTTCTTTTTTTTTTCTTCCCCTTCCATCTCCTTTCTTCGTTTGCGCGGCACGTGTAAGTTGGCATTGTTGGAGGATATACATACATTGGTATAGCTCGAAGCCCTCGAATTGAGTCTGCGGACACCAAGAATTGCTACGCTGACAAGACAACCTGCCATCCGGGTCAGATTACACAAATCGCAGTTCACTTTCTCTCTATCGTTTTGAAGAGAGGTGTCAACATCACCGATGTCGGCATTCGGCCTCCGGGGTATGCCACATCGGCGTGCGTCAAAGCCGATTGATCTCTGCCCAGGACCGAGACAAAGTATCCAACTCGCAGGTCACATCGACATCATTGGTGAACCGACAGCCAGGTCTGCCAGGTGTAACGTCACTGGGAATCAAGGCAAGCTTGACCACTCATCTTTTACATGGGTATTATTAGCCGGTCCCGCGTCGGACCGACTGCTGCTACTTTTGTCTACCGTCATCCAACCAAACCGTCTCATACACTCACTCCCACCCGCTCAAGCAAACAGCGTCCTCGAATCCAGCTC
The DNA here is from genome assembly GCA_006783085.1 of Colletotrichum shisoi. Taxonomy (NCBI): domain Eukaryota; kingdom Fungi; phylum Ascomycota; class Sordariomycetes; order Glomerellales; family Glomerellaceae; genus Colletotrichum; species Colletotrichum shisoi. Next base: position 15,518 of record PUHP01000295.1, read on the forward strand.
GTTCGCCCGGATGTCTTTGCTTCCGCTGGAGATACCGAGCCGGTCCTTCTTCGCGAACCGCTCGACGTGCTGCTCCGCGCGGGCGCTGTGCTTGATGGCGTCGCGTCTCCGCATGTCTGATCTGATTTGGTTGGGAGATACGTATTGCTTGTTCGAGTAGATGATGGGGCCCGAGAAGCAGCCTTCCTGGATAAACATCGGGGTCAGGCAGAAACCTATGGAACAAAGTTGTGTCAGCTGTTGTTTGCCAAAAGTGGGTGAGGGAATGCGAGAAAACGTACGAGGTCCGATCTCGAGTAGCGACATGTCCTTCTGCTCGGCAGTGTCTTCCTCCTCGACCTGGTAGTTGCGCACCCAAATCTTTCCGTCCAAGACACTGAAGCCCATAACGTGGTCCACAAAAGGCTTGGCCTTCCTCGCGCCCTCGGGAACACCAAAGATGTGAGTAAGGAGCTCGCGGGAGAGGCGGAGGGACGGCTCGGTCTCGAACGCGGCGTCGAAGGAGAGAATAGGTCGGGAACCTTTCAGGCAGTTTCCTGAGAAGTTCAACTCTTCCCTGGAGAGCAGAAGCGTCAGAGATATTGCCCACGGGGCCGGGCACGGAAGGCTTACATGGTATGAATGTTCTGGACCAGAAACTTTTGACTTGGGCCGTTAGGCACTTTAGCTAAGTGAAGGTATGAGTCCTGGTGTTTCCGGCATTCGAGGAACATGACCTGTTCATAAGTCAGCCTGGTTGTCATTGAGGAGGGCCTAATGGTACTTGCGTTGTTGCAGTTGTACAACTCTGCCATCTCGGCCAGATCGCGCAAGTTTTTCTTGGAATCGAACTTGGACTCGCGGCGGGAATGGGGGAGGAGGCCTGCGATGTCGTTGAGGAGGTGGCGCGAGCTGTACGATTGAAAGTTAGCGAATGCGACTGTTGCGCTTGAGATTGAGGGGCGCGGTACCGAGTGGTAATGCCTCGCGACGAGAGGATCAGGACTCTCTGGGCGTTCTTCCGCTTGGAGGCGGAAGAGACACCGTCGGATTCCGCCTTGGAGCGAGTGCGCTCGGTCGAGAGGGTCTTGTATACAGAAGCCATTGTCGCGTTTGGTGATGTAGTCTGCTGTGAACACTTCAGGTGGTTTGCGATTGAGTTGGAGAGGAAGAGAGAGAAAAAAAAAGTGATACGGATAAGATAAGATACGGTCAGTGCTGATAGAAGGGGAACAAGTGGGGATGTGTCCTTGCGCCTCGTTTAAATGCATATGAAGCTACGGCATCGATTGATGCTTAAACATGCCCGTTATTCATTGAGTGGAACGTCTTTCTTCATGGCCGCAGCAGGTCATTTATATTGAGTCTTGTCGAATGGATCCGTCGATGCGGCTCTACACATTGAGGTAGGATGCTGCAAAACAGATAGACATGTATAAACATGGCTGGTCTGGCAGGATAAGAGGCTCAAAACCCCATCATCACTTTTGTTCTGGCCATTGAACATGGTGATTTTTCTCATCTTCTCATTTTACGATCCCATTTGGGTATTCGAAACATCCTGCAGCGCCTCCTCACTGGCGACATCGAGCACGCTGGCGCTCTAACCCAGAAGTAGAAGGCGGTGGCGGCGGAACTGCCACCGCCCGACAGGCGCAAGTCCGACAATGTCACTCGGCGTCGTAGCCGTCAGGGCTGGAGACGATGACGTCGTGGCCCAGCGAGGAGCCTAGGCTCGCGTTGAACCGCACGCTGACATCGAAGAGCGCGGGTTTCTGTGGCACTATCGCTATTGTGTCGCGGAATGAATTTCAATAACCTGGCTATGAATCAGGACGTGGGCTCGTACCTCTGCTGGACCATCTCATGATGTTGAACCTGCCGGCATCCAACGTGCCGACGAGCCCGGGTAAGTAGTTGCGCGGCATCGTAAACGAGACATTCTCGATTAGTGCCGTACAGGCGCATGGGGTTGGAAAAGGTGATGTTCTCAGGGTCACCTTCGCGCCCCCTCCGCGCTGGTTTTCCTCTGGGGCGGCGGCAAACTTTGCCTCAACTTTGTCTCGATTTCAGCGCCGGCCTTTGTCTCGGTGTCTTGGGTCGAACCCATTTTGACGACGTCCGTGCCATGGGAATAGGGCCAGGCGGGTGCGCGAAAACTAGGGAGCAAGCGAGAACATGCTGCCACAGAGCCGAGGAGCACTCACCAACACGGCGATGAGGTTGATGAGGGAGGCAGTCCAGGTGTATTCTTCCTTCACAATCATTCAGAGCCCCACCAGTTGACCAGGGCGTTGTTGAGTGTGTTGGTCACGTACCAAATGGCAAGCCAGACGATAGTGGTGATCGAGGTCCGGGCAGCCTGCTTACGGGGCGGGGCCGACAAACGCATGAAGGACTCCGTATGATCGGTTTCAGAACCCGCAGGTTTATAGCATCATCTAGGCGGTGATACCGAAGCCCGATTAGGCGAGGAAGTCGGCGAAGAGCTCGACGGCGGCAAGCATAGATCCGAAAACGGGCGACCCGTCTCTAAGATACGCTCGACAGTTGTCTGGCGGGGGACTGATCTCGCCCACGGTGAAACCAAGCAGGACGTCGGCGCTCGAAAAGGTGGCGCGGACGAAGATGAACTAGGTAAATAATGGCGGGGACAGACCCGTTGAGGGAAGCACAAATCAGCCACGCAAGACCACACGCGACAGAGTTGAAGCGCTTCGGGGCATCCGGCTGGCTGTCCTTAGGTTCTTCATTCTCAGTATCCTCCTCCTCCTTCTCCTCCTATTTGGGCTTGGCGAGATGTGACTCGGAGAGGTCAACTTTCTCGCTTCCTGACATATCTGTCTTGATGGTTGATGTGTCCAGCGAGTGTCCCGAGATAGACCAGGCTTTGCTGCTTGCGTTGCTGTCATTGTTGTCGAGAGAAAAGACCGCAGGTTGGCCATGCGTGCGGATTCGCTCTCGCCCTTGGCCATGAGCTCCGCGTAGGTTCGTTTCTGGATGAATTGTCAAGACCGCATCATGCTATCGGTATTGCGAATCGTCAAGAGGCAATGGGCAATAGAAACGAAATCTCGCTTGCTGGCAGCCGCGCGCTTAACAGCGAGCTGGTTACTCTTCCTGCTGATAGACTCAAAAGCCGCCGTGGCCTCATCGAGGACGACAGTGTTGGACGTCAGACAGCGAGGAAGAAGCCGAGGATGGTGACAATATTGTCAAACTTTTCCGACATGCTGCCCTGGACAGCAGTGATATCGCCATGAGGACGACTCGAGAGTTCCGCTGCCCGCAGTAACGGGGTCGAGGAGCAGAAAACGTTGCTATCTCAGTCCTGCGACGGCGAAAACTCTTGGTGACATGCTGAAAATCCTGGGCCTCACCACCTGAGCCAAGTCCTCGATGGCCTGCCTGTAGTCGCAATACACCATGGATTACGGCGACTGATAGCCCCGCGAGAGAGAGAGAGAGAAAGTCTTGTCAGATCAAACGAACCGAGTGGAGGAAAGAGGAAGGAAGGAAGGTCGTTCGTTATCTTGCTACCTAGGTACGTAGCTGGAGAATTATCGAGAGTTATCGGGGTACGGGTGTGGCTGTAGACAAGGATCTGATCCGATCTTATCAATCAGACCCACTAGCTTGACCTAGCGGCTCCATTATCAGTTTTAGGCTGATGTGCTGCAGGTGACATGACAGGGGTAAAAGACTCACTGTACCACTCACTGCCCCTGCAACCCAACCCAACCCAACCCAACCCCCCAAAGTGGGCATAACGACAGTGTGGTAACTCTATCGAATCACGCCCGTCAAACACCAAGGCGGAACTGGAAAGAACCTCAGGGCAGACCGTTTATCAGTCAGTTCCACAAAAGAAAAGAACAGTTCGTGCGGCTGCGGTCTTCATAAGGCGATCCGCAATCCGCAAAATATCGGGGTGTTTGGGTACTCCGGCGCCGGCCGGAAGGTTTTTATGATGGGGCCGATGTCATCCACTTGCTCCCATGACCATGACCGCTCTTCATCGTTGGCTCGAATGGCCCCATGGAGAGTGGGAGACTGGATACCTTTCGATTCGGGACCAATAACTTATGCCAGCCACCTACAAATAAATACCTGTACGCTACGAATACCCGTTGGTTACCTAAACGAGCAACGTCGCCTAGTCCTTGTAGCTTCCATCATCCATAGGGGCCTAGGCAGCAAAAGGGCCGTTCCCTCTCTCTCCCTCCCTCTCTCTCCCTCACCTAGCTAATGTTTAGATGAACCTAATCAGATTGTATGGGGGAAAACTTATTGACAGGTAACCCATGCTGTAGGATGTAAACCATGCTACGATGTGGATACAGTTTGAGTTCGACTCGAGCCCACCAACGGCATATCCGCCATGTGGCGGTTGCGCAACTCACTCCGATGGACAAGTCATATGTAACGGGCGGAGACTTCTGCGGCCTTCCTTCAGAATTCCAAGAACCCTACAAACAACAACTTCGAGCAGCAACCGGCCTCCGATTCTCTATCCGCCATCTGTACCAGTCCAGCCAAGTCGAGCAAGCCAATAGACGGAGCGACAGCGTGGGAAAATGCACCAAAGATGTCGGAGAAGAAGATTAAACGAGACAGGGGGGGTCGTCTTGTGGGTTCGTCAGTGTCCCGAAGCGGACGTGGAGCTGTCAATGGTCGGTCCTCGACCCCCCCCCCCGAGGTCGGTCCACGAAAGGATTCTCCTCGTTGCTAGTCTCCCCTTGGCGAGCAACCTTGGGCGCCTCTTCCCAATCCTTCGAAGGCTGCCCGGTCATACGCCCCCGGCGCCTAGAAAAAGTATCTATCGCCGCGCCTTTTCAAGTCCCAACACACCGGTAGTCGGCACCTGGCTGCAATGCATTTAAGACAGGCCATGTCGCTTCTATTCCATCATTCCCGTCTGCTCTTGCTCTTGCTCCTGCGATTGCCACTGTGACTTTCCACTCCTGGCTCGTCCACTCCCCCGGTCTCCTGTTGCCTACGAGCAACAGAAGCAGCAGAATCAGTCGAGAGCAGCAAACAATGGCGCGGATATTGCACTCGTTTATCGACAGGCTGCGGCTGCGCGGCGGTCGAGACCCTGCCACCCCCGACTCGACGGCTGTTGGAGACTCGCCGCCCGCCGTTGGCCCCGTGATCGATTCCGACGACGTTGCCACGGCCAAGGCCATCAACGACCCCACGACAATCAGCCCTGCGGCGCAGGCCGGTATCCAGAAGATCGAGGCCGTGACGTTGACCTGGAACATCTTTTCCCTCGTTCTGATGCTCATCAAGTACGTCACCTCCCCCCTCCCCCTCCCCCCTTTCTATACTACTCAGTCCGTCAAGCCCTCAGAGATTTGATTGGGGACTAGAATTACAGTACACGAGTCCTCCGGGCTGACACGATGCGTCGTTTTCACTCCGCCACAGCATCTGGCTGATTTTCCTGACCAACGGGTTCCGCATTTCGGTGCTTGCAAGCTTGGCACCCTTTGTCACGAGCGAGTGGCAGTTCCACTCGCTCACGGCCGTCATCTATGTCGTCTCGAGCGCCATGGCGAGCGCGACCTACATCCCCGTGGCCAAGCTGCTCGACACATGGGGCCGTGCCGAGGCCTTCCTCTTCATGGTCGCCCTCGCCACCCTGGGCGTCATATGCCAGGGCGCCTCCAGGAACCTGCCGACCTTCTGCGCCGGCGAGGTCCTCTACGACGTCGGCTTCAGCGGCATCGTCTACAACATCTGCGTGCTCGCCGCCGACGTCACCTCTCTCAAGAACCGCGCCCTGGCCTTCGCCTTCACCTCCTCCCCCTACATGGTCACCGCATTCGCCGGGCCCAAGGCCGCCGAGGGCTTCCTTCTCAACGTTACCTGGCGCTGGGGCTTCGGGGCCTTCGCCATCATCGTGCCCTGCGTGACGGTCCCCATGTTCATCCATCTCAAGTACCACGAGAGGAAGGCTGTCAAGTCCGGTCTTTACGAGAAGCCGCTCAAGAGCACCCAGTCCTTCATGCAGAGGGCCAAGCGAGCCCTCATCGAGTTCGACAGTAAGTTCTCACTGACACCCCTCAAGCATCCCTATTTTTCACTCTTCACTTTTGTTCTCCTACTCCTTCTTCTTCTTCTTGGCGGGAAACATATACACGGATACAGACATACCACACGATGCTAACGTTGTCCGTGTTCCCCGACGGGCAGTGCCGGGTGTGTTCTTATTCGCCGGCGGACTGGTCGTTTTCCTGCTCCCCTTCACCATCGCCGCCAAGGCGCCGAACGGCTGGGCGTCGGACTACATCATTGCGATGCTCGTTGTGGGCTTCGTCACCCTGGTTGGCTTCGCCCTGTACGAGATCTATCTTGCTCCGGCGCCCTTCATCAACGGCAAGTTCCTGTTGGACCGGACCGTCATCTCGGCGTGCATGATCAACTTCACGTACCAGATCTCGTACTACTGCTGGAACAGCTACTTCACGTCCTTCCTGCAGGTCGTCTGCAACATCAGCGTGTCCGAGGCCGGATACATCAACAACACGTTCCAGGTCGTCTCGGGCGTCGTGTGCTTTGCCTACGGCTACGCGATCCGCGTCACCGGCCGCTTCAAATGGCTATACTACATTGCCATCCCGCTCTTCATCCTGGGCCAGGCCCTCATGATCCACTTCCGGCAGCCCAACCAACACGTCGGCTACATCATCATGTGCGAGATCTTCATGTCCCTAGGAGGCAGCGTGTTCATCCTGCTCGCGCAGGTGGCCTGCCTCGCCGCCGTCGACCACCAGAACGTAGCCTCGGTGCTCGCGTTCCTCTTCGTTGTCGGGGGTATCGGCGGCTCCATCGGGTACACCATCTCGGGCGCCATCTGGACCAACACGTTCCTGCCTGCGCTTCAGCGCAACCTGCCCGAGTCGGCCGTGGGGAACGCGACGCTCATCTTTGGCAGCTTGCCCGCCCAGCTCGCCTACCCTGTCGGCTCGCTCGAGCGCGTCGCCATCCAGGAGGCCTACGGGTACGCCCAGACGCGCATGCTCGCCGTCGGAACTGGCGTCGCCGCCGTCATGTTCTTCTGGCTCTACTTCATGAAGAACATCAACGTCAACACCAAGGCCGTCCAAACGAAGGGCACCGTGTTCTGATCGGCCGTCGCTGCAACGCGCAACAGGCCTGATACCCAATTCTCAAACCACCCGCGAGTCAAGGATCCGCAAGGGGATGGGAGAACCTTGCATACCCATTTTGCTACTATGCTGCCCTGAAGTAAGTAGCTTGGAGTCTGGGAAGAAAACATTATAGAGTATTGGTACCGGATTTTCATCATTTCGGCAGGCTCCTAGGCAATCCTTGAAACGAAATCGCCATTTGGGTGTGACATAGTGGGTAGATCCCTGTCAGATCGGCCGGCCCTGCGTGGCTGCGAGCTGGGGGGCGGCGATTCACCAGGGGACGGACGGTCCGCACAGTAGAGTAGGTAGGTACGAAAGCTACACTAAAAGGAGCGCACCCACGGGACCAACCCCTGGCGTGCTTCCTTTCTTCTACATGCACACTACCTGTGCTAAGCGGGATTGAGAGGGCGAGGATACATGTCCTCTAGACGCATGTTGGTGCGTCGGTTACCATTTTCAGCAATGCCATGGCTCTATTTGGCAACAAAAAAACGAGTTGCGCATGTAACAGCAAATGTGCCCTTCTACTCATTCTATGCAATAAAAATAGCCGTACGGAGTACTCATCACCGATGCTGTTGTGTTGGTATGCGTAACACGAGGTAACCGATGGCAGTTCCAGTGCCTCGGTCCATTAATGGGTTGATCTTTACCCCCAACTCTCAAGTTTCCCCTGAATGGAAAGAATGTTGCTTTGAAATCCTTCCGAGATCCTGGTCTCGAAGGTCGCGAGGACGCCGCACCCGACGTGTCACTCTCGTCGGACTTTGTGGAATTAACTGTCGGCGGCGGCGGCGGCGGCGGCGGCGGAGTTTGAGCAAGTTTGTGGAGCCCGCGAACGGACCCGGACCCGGACCCGGACCCGGACCAGGGGGGACGGGCTCACTCAGCAAATGCCCCGTATCCCCCCGTCTCAACTTCAAAGGCCGATTGATGGTTTTTTTTATTTTTTTTATTACCAGAAATGACTAGCGTTGCGGCGTGCGTCAACAAAGGCTCCTCCCGCCTACGAGAATTACGGCACTGCCGAGTTTCCATCGAATGTGGAAATCCACGGGGGCTCGAACCTGGTCCCGCGAGTGTCTCTTGCAGTCAAAGGAATAACTTATAAGCCGAGGTCGAATGTCTTGCGATAACCCTTTTTCTCTTTTCTTTTTTCCGGGGCCGGCCAAGCTCATTCCTCCGATCAATACGCAGCGATATTCCCGACACCATTTCGATCCCAACCACGACCAAGGTTCTTGTTACAGGTATTTATCACCAGACAGCAGCACAGGCCCGCGCATATGAAGTTCGGTCTCATGAAGCCGACGTGGGCCTTGTTCGCAACACACACAGGAGGCACCGGCTTCGTCGCCGGCCACGTCATTGAAACCCTCCTCGAGAACGGACACTCCGCGCTCACGACCGTTCGGTCCGGGGAGAAAGGGGGGAAGGCGGTCAAGAAGGCCTACCGAGACCCTTTTTTCAAAAACAACCTCGACACGGTCGTCGTCCCGGAGGTCGTCGCAGAAGGCGCCTTTGAGGGGCTGGGCTCGCACGGTCTCGAGGCGGTGATTCACCTAGCGAGCCCAGTAAGTCCTCCCGTCGAAGTCCTTTGCCTCAAAGTTTTCCCACACAAAAAAAATAAAATCGGGTTCTGAGACCAGCTATAGTTTCACTACAATGTCACCGAACCAAAAAAAAAAAAAAAAAAAAAGGACCTGATTGACCCGGCCGTGCCCACTTCCCCGACTTGCGAGAGAAGCTTCCGGAGCCTGGTAGCTTTGGAGGAGCGCCCGTTCGTCTCAGGCCAGGATCGCGTAGCTTCCGGTCATGGCGAAGACGGTCCAGTAATCCAAGCCCGGCGTTGTCCGCAAGACATGCACTATTTCTTTGGCGGCTCTGAAGCCGCCGGACCCCCACATGAATCTCAGACATCGCAGTATCCAGGCCTTTTGACCGCCACGTCTTCGGAGACCTGGTTGATCAGGTAGAGGGGCGCCAACAGAGCGCTACAGTGGAGTTGCTGGACCGGCGAGAAGGGTAACGAGTTGGTTTCGTGTACACCTGGTAGGATGGAGTGGGGTACTGAGGCGCATATCTGGCTGACCGAGTCGCGAATGGTCCCGTGGAAGATGTCGTCCCTCGGGCGCGTCTCCATGGGGATGTGCCGTCGAACCAAGTCGTAAAGAATGAGGCGGGTTGTGCAGATCGCGTTGGGCACTTGGGTGATGTAGTGGTCGGGGTAGACGTCATAGGACTGTCCGAGGACCCGTTCGTCCGGAGGGACTTGCACGGTCCGCGGCAGCCAATCCGCCGGCCGAGCTCTGTCCAAGGTCTTGATCTGGTCATCCAAGTCTTTTGCTCTCAGTAGCAAGATCCAAGGGCGAAACCCCACCACGAGCGACGTCTGACTTGAGGTTGACGACCAGCCCAAGCACACCCAGGAAGGTCCGCTTGACGCCCTTGACGCGATAACCGATATTGTGACGCACGGCGGCAAGCTGTGGGGGGTACCCTGTCACCAACCGTGGCACTGCTCACATTCACCGCCGTCACAACTCACAAGGCGAGCGGCAACTTGGCAGCCGGTTGGGGTCGATATAATGCTTGTCACACGGGCACCCAGTAGTGACAAGCCCCCTTGAGCGTGGCTCGACCATGATTGAGAAGTGCCGGGGTCTCGGTGGACCAGTTTCTCGTACACGTCAAGGAGGAGGACGGTTTGCAGCGCTCTCTCTGCCTCATCGGCATCTAGCGAGCTCAGAATGTGGCCCAGTCGCTGGACCGCCGTGACGTAGCTCGATTTGGCCGCGGAGCGGTTCTCGTCGCGGAACTTAGCGTGGTAAGGAATTTAGTGGGTTCACCTTGAGTTTCCTCGCTCTGCACGGGAGGCATGCCGGCGAGAGCCGGCCTCGATTCACCATGGCCCTCCGAGACCAGATTCCTCACGTCACCCCACAACGGTTCAGAGAGTGGGTGGGTGTGTATTGGATCTAGTCGGAACATAAGGCAGTGCAAGTGCAGTAAGCAGAACGGCGAAGAAGCCAATGTTGTATTATATTTGTTACAAGACTTGCCCGAGTTCGGTTCTTCGACGGCCAACTACGACGAGGTGCAAGGTTCAGCGAATCAGCTTCGGTGGTGTTACGAAGGAAGTCGGATTTGTCTTCATGGCGAGTCGTCCCCATCAACGTCTTGATCGTTTCCCAAACAGGCTAGCGTTCCGGTCTCTCAACTCTAAATTTATGGGGCTCTTAGCTTTGGCCGACTAACACGACTAACACGACTAACACGACGAACGTGTCCAGATCTGACGAGGAAGACATCATCCATCTTTCCTAAGCCGCAGTGGTTGTTTCCCCCCTCAATATGTATAGAGTAGAAGTACTGGAGCGGGGTCATTTGAATGTCGTGATGTGTTTTTTTGAGGCTTTAAAAGCATTGCCAGTTCTACGTACTGTCTGTCACATTCTCATTTTGGCGCTTAAACTCCGATCCGAACGACGCTTGTATTCTCGTTCAAGCATCTTTGTCGGCGCGCGGCTTTTCTACAACTTTCTGATGGCTTCCAACAGAACTCCCCCATTGACCCCGGCGCTGGGCGGGTTTTGCCCGGTGACCAAGCGACCATCCTTGCCACTCACGACAACCTTGACGTACTTTCCCGCCGTGATTCTTGAGCTCTGTCTCTAGGAGGAAGGGCATCGCATCCGTGAAGCTGTAGGCGTCTTCCTCCGCGTTGGAGAAGCCGGTCACCTCGCTGTCCTTGACCAGGTGCTCCCCATTCGAGAGCTTGACGCTGACCGAGGCGCCGGGGCCGTGGCAGACAGCCGAGACTGTCTTCCCTGCTTCGTAGAACTCTCGGACGACAAGGTGTGAGACTCGGTCTACGGCGATGTCGAAACATGGCTGCCTTCACATCAGCTCACCCCTCGGACGCTCTCCATCCGAGCAGCCAGGCACACTCACGTCCGTGTCCGCCGACGTAAAAGACGCCCACAGACTCGGAAGACCAGCCCGCGAACGTCGAGAGCTTCTCCGTCGTCTCCCAAAGATCCTTCTTCTCCCGCAGGAACCTCTGATACTCCGCAGTCGTCTTTGCTTTCGTCGACGGAGTAGGGGTCGAGAGGAGCTACGTACGACGTCGAATACTACGTTGGCAAGCACATGCCTCTGATCCAGGAGCGTTGGGGGAAGTACGGCGTCGTTTCCTGGTCGGTCACCAAGTTTCAAGACGGCGCTGATGGCTCCGCGCCTCTGTACGCCTTCGGGTCGGTTGTCACCCGGGACAATCGCAGACCAGATCAAGGCTGCCTTCGCCGGACCCGAGGCCGGGGAGGTTATGGGAGACGTGGCCAACTTCTCGAACAAGCAGCCCGTCTTTTTGACTAGCGAGGTGCTTCGCTGAATATTTGATTGCGAAAAGACACATGGATGGGCATTTGGAGGATCAACGACGCAGGTGGACCACAAGAAATCTCGAGGACCGTCTTCTAGATTCGTTGCGATCGAATACAAAGGCTAAAACATCGTGGACGAGCTTTCCGAGCCCTGAAATCGACTTTTGCTGCTGAATACTGCTTTGCGTTTAATGTGAAATTTACGTTATAGCGAGCAGTACTCACACATCCGGAACCAGGGAAGTGTTTCCAGTACTTCTGGTAAGTAGATGTGTACGTTATCAAGCCAGTCCAAACACATGCTATGTTTTCTGTGGCAATTCTACGGTCTGGATTTCTGGGATGAAATGTAAAATAGACCGGGTGGCCTCGATTCAAGAAGTTGAAATAGCGTCAACGGAGCAGTTTTCTTCCTTCTATCATATCCTTGATCTCAACCTGACTTGCCTCAGGTGTACACCTCTCGGAAAGAGGCCACATTTTTCCGATCAAACCATCAATATCTGAAGTTGTAAGTTGCGACGACTTTTGAAGCAGTATCCTCAGTAAGGAGCTGTCTCGCAGGCCCTGCACAAGCCAGTGGTACATCTTGCAGAAAGCACATCGTCCCATATCTTCCAAGAACACCTGCCTTGGACTTGTTTCACTCGAGAGGTTCGGAGCTTACAAATGTCGATATACAAACCCAGGAGATTAAAGCTCAATTGGGATGCTTCCAGGCGACCCACGCCAGCACGAGCTGCAGCAGGCCGACGAGGAATGAGAGGAAGCCGAACAGCGCGGCGAGGAACAACCCGACGATGGCGACCGTCAGCGCGTTGCGCTCCGACGTGTGCCGCTCGAACCAGGAGACAACGGCGTTGGCGGGCGGCGGGCGGCGGACGGCCTCGTGCAGCCGCGTCAAGCGGTCGCCCCAGTACCGGAAGACCATGTCCGGCGGCACGGTGCGGACGAACTCGATCAGCATGGCCTCCTCATCGAAGGCGTGCCGCCGGATGGCCTTCTCGAGCGACGCGTACGACTTCTCGTCCCCGGTGTCGATGATCGGGTACAGGATCGTGTGCAGTGTGAGCAGCGTCTCGAGGAGAAGCCTCGGCGGCAGTGTGCCCCTGCATATCGTCAACCGGCTGTAGGGATATCTTTCGTTGTTTTTTTTTTTTTTTTTTTTGAAAGTAGAAACCATTTCAACAACTGTTCAGCACCGACTCACATTGCCAGGCTCTCCTCAAAGCCCAGTTCCAGGGGCTGGTTCTTGGTGATGGCCAGGTGCGCCCTGAGAAAGAAGACCTGGTGGAAGACCTTGAGAATCTTGGTGCCCGCGTCGTACGCGAGGTGATCCAGCAGGTTGTTGGTCGGACGGATCTTGATGTCGTACCTCTTGGCGAGCTTCCACGCCTTGAGGGACTTCTTGTGCGCGATGGCGTCGACGACCCTGCCCTTCTGCTCCTCCGTCGTGGAGAGCTGCTGCGTGAAGGCGTCCCTCACGAAGCTGGCGAAGCGCACGTCGCCCTCCCACTTGGCCCAGCTGGGGTCGTTGCGCTCGAGCCCAACGGCGTGGTAGTCCCCGAGGGGGCAGTTGATCATGAAGGTGACGGCGACGACGGTCCTGGCGACGTGCGCCTTCTCCTTTAGGGCGGCGGCGGCGGCGGCGGCGGTGGTGGTTTCTTTGTCCGTCATGGCCTGCCCGACGTAGTCGTTGAAGGAGAGGAGGGGGTTCTCGCGGAGGATCCTGGCGCACCGGACCACGTCCGCGTGGCTCCTCAGCGCCGAGGCGCCGATGTAGATGACGGCATCGCCTGGTTCCGCGGGACAGACGACGGAGCAGTAGTGGTCGAAGTAGGCGCGCGATGCCGGGCCACCCCAGCGGTCGGAGTAGGCGTCGCCGAAAACGAATTTCGCTATCTGATCGCGCTCGGCGTCGTTTGGGTGAAGCTGAAGCATCGTCTGGGGTTTCCACTGTGAGAGTTCTTTTTCGAAAAGCTCTCGATGTGAAGCATTCCATTTGAGAGGAGAGCGCACTCGCGGCTCTCATTATCACCATTTGTCTGTGATCAGGCTGGCTCGTTGCTGTGGGCGCATGCCGGGCTGAGCAGCACTAGACGCTGACCAAGATGACGTGGCAAGGCGTCCTGGAGCTCAGGTCTGGGTAGGGCTCAGCACTTCATGCAGTCATCTTGCAGCATATTGACTGGCTATGAGGCTTTGCCCACGTAGGGAGATGGGGCCGTGTTGATGTACTTATGTAGTGTATATGCGTGCCGGGACTCAAAGTCTTTTGCCATCTTGGTCGGAGGAGGCGGCTGCATCCAACCAACCAAGTTTGGGTACCACTACTTTCTTCATGGATTATTTCTGAACCCAATCATTGGCTGGCAAACGACGAGTGGTTATGTACTAAACTAGAGTGTCCGCACTTTGGAAGTCCTGAAAATATCCCCTCTTTATCAGCTTAACTACCTCTCTATCTTGCTTGGTGCTCCTACTCCTCCCTCTGCACAAGCCTCTTCCATAATAAGCATCAATAAATACGTGTGTCCGTAATCGTGACGCAGCGAATTTGTCTCGGTGGGCATCTCAAAGTCATGACGGGTAGTTTCACATCGGAGGCAACACGGCAAAGGTGCGTATATATAAGTTGGTGGTAGACCCTGCCTGTCGTTTTTAGTCGGAATTGACCTGCCTGTGTTTTCAGCCCAACCCAGGTTCTTCACTCAATAGGGTTCAACAAAGACCCATGGATAAGGGGCTCTCTACAGCATAAAGATTCAGTCGCGAAATCCTTGAGGCTGGGTGGTCAGGAAGCGGAAAGGACACCACCAACAAGCCATACCCGAGAGTGTCCGGAAACTGTCGTGCCGCCTCGTCCAACGCACTCTCCAAAGGCGGCCTTTGATCGAAAAGAGGAGCCACCAGAAGTCTCTTCCCGTACAGGAGCCCATGGAAAACTTCCAGAAAAGGGGCACATTGTTTCCCATGATCTGAATGTCCCAGAGAGCCATGCTTCGGGCCAAGTTCTAGATCTCGATTCCAAGACGGTTGCAGAGATCCGGGACGATCCTCTTGATCTCAATGCCAGCCAGAAATCAGCCGCTGTCGAGCCAAACAATGATATTCGTTTGTCTGGAGCCCGAACTGATGATCCTTTGCCAACCACCACCGAGAGCGAAGACGATCCGTACCGCGAGCCAAAGACGATCCCCAAGCATCGACCGCCCATTTGTGTCTATCCTCATAGCCAAGACATGATTTCGCCAAAGTTCCGAGAAAGATTCAGAGAGGTAGTCAACATATTCAGGTACAACATCATGGGAAGTGCCGAACTGAGAGAAAGCACTCAGTTCATCGACTACACGCTCCGAATCTGTGGCCAGTCGCCCGAGACTTCGCACCCGTCCATCCTCGTCTTCTGCCGACAACGAGATTTCAAGCCGCTTCACGGCCTGCTTTCCAATGATCGCCTGCGGTTTCAGTACTGCCGTAAGCGGTCTTCTCGACGGGACCTCTGGAGTGGGTGGCCGGCTTCGCGAAGATCAGCCACCGCAACAGACCAGAACGTGCCCTTGTTCGACCTGTATTTCTGGCGCAGCCTGCAACCGCGTGAACTACTCTGGGGCCCTCGGTCAACCCTCTTTCTAGACCAAGGCCCGAGCACGGGAATCGCTTCTTATTTGACCATGTGCGGGTCCACGCTGGTGCCTTCAACCGATACCACAAAGCGCATTACCTTGGCTTATGTATTGCAGCTGGGTCTCGATTACTACGGTGTGACAGCATCTCACGTATTCAGGCGTGCCGGAGACGGACAAGACACTACAGTTCCCCGAGAGGAACTGCCCAATCACGACGGTTTGGTGGTTTCTATCGAGGAGAGCGACACCGTCCCGGTGTCTGGGGAATTGATACGCTCCGACCATTCGATTGGCCAGCAAACGGAAACTATGGATACCGAGGCTCCGGACTACGGCGAGGAGTATTTTACAGACGACGGAGAGTATGAGAGCTTCACCGATGAGGAGTCGGATACGGAGGATACGGTTGGCGCTACCGAGAGCGAGAAAGCTGTCTGGCATCCAAATCGGGGCAAAATCGAGGCGCACGCCATATCTTTCCCTCAGCTTTCAGAACACGAGGTGGTTGGAGGAATTGATCTGGACTGGGCCCTAGTCAAGCTGGAAGATCAAGACAATTGGCGGCCAAATGCCATCATGGCGAAAAACCGGACTGATGTCGTCTTCTTGGAGGAATTCGTGTCGGAATATCCCGAACGAGAAACGCCCGTCCTCATCGTCACTTCGGATGGCTCACAATTTCCTGGAAAACTCCACTCAGTACCATCAATGCTTGGGGGTGTCAATGGAAAGGTGCCGTCCGTCATGCGAACCATCACCCTTGACAACGAAAAATGTAAGTTTGGTCACGGAAAAGCGATTTACACAACAGGCTGATGTGGAACACAGATCTCGTCAAAGGTGATTCAGGCTCTGTAGTCGTGCAGACCCTGACGAACCAAATCTTTGGCCACGTCGTGGCTTCGAACCCGCTGGGCGAGGTCTATGTCAGCCCCGTCATTGGGCTTATGAAACACTTGAAATATCGTTACCACGAGACTCAAGTCCGTCCGCCGCAACCGCTCAGTACCCTTAGGGGCCTGGTGTCGTTCCACGCCCTCCGCAAAAACGCTGCCTTGGTCGACAGGCTGACTCCGCATATGAACAAACTGGCAGAAGATGCCAGAGAATCCGCACCCCCGTTGAGTGAGCTATTGAAGGCGGCAAGAAATGGTGATGTAGAAGTCGTCAAGTCACTCGTCCAGCGAGGCGCGTGCGTTGATGAGAAGGACCACGACGGAGCGACAGCGATGCACTTCGCGTCAGATTATGGCCACACAGAAATGGTAAATCTTCTCGTTGAGTCGGGAGCCAACCTGGACAGCATGGATGATGAAGGTTGGACACCCCTCAACGACGCGTCATTCTACGGGCACGTGGAAGTGGTCCGGCTGCTCCTATCGAAGGGTGCTGATTTGACTAAATCCAACATCTTTGCACAAACACCGCTTCATTATGCGGCACAGCAGGGTCACCAGAATGTCACACAGCTTCTACTTGACGCAGGAAACTGGACGAGTATAGATGCAGGAGACTATAAGAGACAGACCCCGCTGCACAAGGCATCAAGACACGGTTACCTAACATTGGTAGAGCTGCTTCTCATCCAAGGAGCTCGGGTAGACGAACAAGATGTAGACGGGTGGACGCCGCTCGATCATTCAGAGGAGGGTAATCATATGGATGTATATGAACTCCTCCTCGAAAAAGGGAAATGGGATTCGATAAGCGCAAGAGTAAGGGGAGCAGGGATGATGGTCCATTTGGAAGGGGGCGACCAAAAAATGGCGGAAGCGAAGATACGAGACCACGCGAGTGAGTCGTTGCAGGTACGTAATCGAACTGGGCTTTGTTCAACCGTCACTATAGAATGAAGAGGCTTTCTCCTGAAGACAAGCGTCTGAGTGGGGATATACAGGCGATGAAATGGCCTCGAGGGGAGAGCGGAAAGTCTTGAATTGCAAGTTTTACTCTGCGTCAATATGAAGTGCTGTGGTTCAACCTCCAACTCCGCCGTTATGTGCCGTTTGCTCAGCTTCGTACCATACCGACTCTGGCGATATTGAAGTTTTTTTTCTTCCAAGTAGCGATGTTGGGGTGTCGATTGTGGTTGCTAGCACATGAACTTCGTGTACATACACGCTGCGGCATTCACAGCGGAAACATCATGGACTTTGGCGGAAACTTACGTCGTCTCTTCCACGTCGAAGCGACCATCCATCGGCCACGGGTCTTTGGCTTTCTTGGCCCTGGCGAATTTTGAGCACGTCAGCATACATTGGCCTCGCGGCAGCTCACGAACGTCCAGATACACGCAAGTTGGGTGGGGGGGGACTTTACTTCAGGTCGGCCCCAGACGCCAGTTTCGCGGCGAGATACCGCGTCATCCTGTAATACCACGTGGAACCGACGCCGACGGACCCGGCCCAGGACGCCACGACGGCCATCTTCTCCGACCGGGGCACTCGGAGCCCGGCGTACTCCTCAACGGCGGCTCGGAGAACGCCACGGCCCCGCCCGACGGCGTCGGGGCCGCAGTGCCTCAGGAGCGCGGCGGCGAGGACGGTGGCGTCCTCGACGGCGAAGCCCGTCCCCTGGCCGCTGGTGGGGAGCATCAGCCGCACGGCGTCGCCGAGGAGGACGACGGGCCCGGCCCCGCGCGCGTCGGGGGCGGCCCACTGGATCTCGTCCCGTCGCCAGACGCGCTGGCGGAGGGGCGTGTGGACGATGCGGTCCGCCGAGGCCAGCATCGCCGCGAAGTCGCCGGCGAAGGGGTGGCGGAGGCGCAGGTGGGCGCGGAGGATGGCGACGGTGGCGGATCTGGGGTACCGGCCCGCCGCGATGGCGTCGTGCCACGGTCCCTCTTCCCCGTCCCCGTCCCCGCCCCCGTCCCCGTCCCGGTTCCCCGCTCCGTCTTTGGCGTGGCGGGCTTGGGTCTCCTCGTCTGCCGGGTCGGCTCGGGTCTCCGGGGCCGCTTCCTCGGGGAGGATCAAGTCCCAGCGGAACATGTTCCCCGGACAGGGCCCCGTGGCCAGGAACCCGCGCGGCAGCCACACCGAGTGCGACTCGGAGAACGGGCGTTCGGGGGTGTGAGAGGCGGGCATCTTGTCTGCGGAGGAGATGCCGTTGGGGAGGAGCGCCACCGAGGCGCCGGCACGTCGGTGGTGGTGGTGGTGGTGGTGGTGGTGGTGGTGGTGGTGTTTGGGCGAGCTCCCGTCGGTGGTGGCCGTGGCCGGGCCCGGGGCCGGAGACTGGTCGAAAAGGATCGGACGAAAGAGGGTGCGGAGGACCGGGTGGGACAGGAGGTGCAGTGCGAGCGTCGGACCGGCGATGGCGGCGCCGCAGATACCCACTATTCTCGGGGCCGGCGGTGTCATTGTAGCAAGCAGTCCGGCGTCTGTTGTTCCACGATGGAGATGGGGGATGCTGGTGCAAATGGCAAAAGACCTGGTTCAAAGCCGGATGGTGTCGAGGTCTTCATACCACATCGCATGAGAGAGAGAGAGAGAATCAGTTACAAGTGATGAAGGAACCAACCGTCTTGTTTACATTGTCTGCCTGGCCTTTATTTCCCCTCTCGGCGAACAGCCAGCGGTGCACGCGAGAAGAGGAGCGATAGTCAGCATTCCGGTGCCCGGCGTCGTGAGGAAACCGTCCAATGGGAAGTTCGGAAGGGCTGCATTGCATCCTTCATCCTTGGTAAAAAGGGACGCGACTGCCCGTGCCGTACTCACAAGAGTGAGTGGCATATCTTGATTACCTCTTAATGAGGGTTAAGAGATCATTTCGCTCATGTTACCCGTGGCTTGCTTTCTGGGATTACTCTCAGTTGAAGAAGAGAAAAGGTGACATGGTCACACGTCGACCAGACCATAACAGTGCATAGAGGGTGCTCTGCGGAGGCAACTCCGTCATGCGCTCTCTCTCCTATGCATGCATACGCACTTTGTGACCAGCTACAGGGAGGGGCCAAGGAGTCTGACCCGTTCTCTCGTCCTACTGCATCATCAGCCCTCCTGCAGTGTCCTACACCGGAGGACCAAGTTCGAAAACTAAAAATAAAATAAAAAACAGACGACGGAACCAAAAGAGAGGGCGATTGAATAAGCAAAGCGCGAGACATCGGCCGCCTCCCCTAAGATGTCTCTGAAAATTGCACGGCCCGCCCTCCTCCCTTCGCCGATCACTCGTGGCCCGACAAGGTTTGCCGGGGCCCCTTCCCACCTCCCCCGGTCCGGCACCTGGTCCTTCGTATGTGTGAACAAGGGAGGGGGGGGGAAAGAGAAAAAACATTACGGTCAGTGAAACAAGATAACTCCCCGCCGCGAGGAGATTGGAGATTGGAGAGAGTGAGAGTGAGAGAGTGAGAGAGTGAGAGAGAGGGCCTCTAGCATCTAGAAATTCCCGAGTCCGAGAGGGAAAATGACCCGGTCAAGGGATCGACCGCCAGTGTCTGTCTCCCCTCCTCCCACGCGAATAAAAATAGAATAGACGCTTGCCTTTTCCCTTGCTAGAAAGAAGGTTCCCCATGCGTACGATGTACATGTAATACCTGTACGGGTGCTCTCCGTCGAGTCGAGAAGCCATGTGCACCCCCGGACCTCGAGTCAGGATGGTCGGGATCGATCCCACAGAGTACAGAGTACGGATAGGTAGGAGCAGCATGTGCACTGGCAAAAATCGGACAAAAACACCGCTGAAAGGACGGGGGAAGTTGATGGCGAAACTC
>PUHP01000296.1:0-14199 GCA_006783085.1 Colletotrichum shisoi
GTAGATAATAAAGGAAGATGTATAGGCTATAGAGGAGGCCTATAATCTCCTACGCGCACTAAGTGCCCTATAAGCACTATAAGGAGTATAAAAAAGGCCTTATTATACGCCTTTACGTATCAAAAGTAAAGGCTTTACCCTTTACAGCTATAAAACTGTAGGGGCTAATAAGATGGCCTTCCCTAAGGGGGTGTATTAGATTATAGGGTACTTTAGAGGGTACTTTCTATGCGCCTTGGAGTTACAAAGTTAACAGTTATTTCAGCCTAATCTCAGCCTAGCCCATTAGCAATTACGAGGGGACTGCTACAAGCTTTAACCCGGGCAGTGGGCCTCGTGGAGGCCTTAGGTACCTAGGAAAGGGGTTCCTACAGGCCAAGTCGAGGGCAAAGGCCGGGCGCAAGGGCAACGCAGGAGTTACACAGATACACAACACAATATACACACATTTGACCCTCATAAATAACCCCTGTCAATTCGACATCAGTGTTACGGGACATACCTACATAGACTAAGGACATAGGGGGGCAGGAATTGCTTGGGAGACAACACACAGATCAATACACACAATTGCACCCGAACTTTCAACAACCTGCCCTAGCAGGGCAGATGTGACACCTCATTTGACCGTGCAGCATGTGATTCGCTGTCAGGCCTTAGTATGGCCAATCAGAAGCGGTGCCTGGGCCAATGCTCATTTGGGTACCTGGCCGCTGTTCAAGGTTCCAAGGCACGAATAGCACAATGTGTACTGCACGTGACCCTGTCTTTTCTATGTCATCGGCCGCCATGCCGCTGTAAAGAACCCGGGGAAGTCTTAGTACCTATGTATTTGCAGGGAGTAGCGGCCTACCAACCCGAGCTACCTAGTTACCTACCAATTGGGGCTACGTTCATGGGTCTGGATAGAATCTCCGGCTGGGCGTCATGCTGTTGGCTGTGTGCCTCAGTACCTGCGGCCTGGCATCTAATTAGAGAGAGGACAACACTGCCTCTGCGTGCTGCAAAATGACGCTGTTGAGTCCTTCTGGTCTTGCGCTGGACCGCTGGAGGAGCCTTGGACAAGGTCAATCGAGTTGGCAGGTCGGGCCAGCCCACTGCCAACCCGGCCTAGCCCCAAAACAACCGTCACGGCCGCAGGTACCCGGTACCTCGAGGTTCGCGATGCAGCTTGCAATCTCGGAAGTTTAGGCTACGTTGCCCAATTGCAAACACTGACAGCGGGCGACCAGAGAGTCAGTTCCCGTCGCCTCGATGTGAGAAGAGGGTCGGTTGAAAAATCATGCCTCGGCCCCGGCCAATTGACCTGGAGACGAACCGAACGACTCCTCCCATGCAAAAGAGCGCAGGTCGTTTTGGATGCCGTCACAATCTCCGGCATCTTGGTTCCGGCCCGGCCCCGTGTTTTCTTATCCCCTCCCACCCCAATCAACTTTTGCCCCTTGAGATGAAGGCCGAGCGACCTGTCAACCAGCTGCAGCATGTCATTTGATGTAAGGTACCATTCGATGGGTGTGCCGCCTCCCATCTCCGGTCCGCGGGGTGAGGTTGCAGCTGGGACTTTCTTTGTATGCTTATCTATCCCCAATCCAAATGCACACCCGGCAAGTCACGCAGAGCGAAGTGAAGAGACACCACACACCACACCTTTCAAGCTTGAAAAGTTCGTGGCTTGGGGAACTAGTAAGAGATGGTAGGATGGGTATTACCACTTTCAGATTCCGGGGGAAACTATTCAGTGCGGCCTGGTGATGGGCTTGCGTGCGAAGAAACTGAGGTACTGTGCTTCTACACGCTGTTCCATCCACCAATACTGTCAGAGTCAATCTCAATTCGTACGGTCTGGAGCTCAGCTCCCTCTCATCCTCCTTCCAACGCAACACCACCTGCAGTTAAGCTAAGGCTTAGTCATCCAATCAAAATCTCGCAGAATCCAATCCTTTTTCGTGCCTAACAACGCTCACCATCATCCGACTCAATCCCGAACGAAACGCCCATAGCTTCGCGCGCAAAAAAATAAAAATAAAAACCCTCTCCCACGTCACACAGCCCGCCCGCGAACAACCCAACGTCCGCATCGGTCCCTTTCACTCCTTCGGCAGTCCCGCCTCTTGTAATCGAATCTCACCAGTCTCCGAAAATGTCTGCCTCCATCCTCCGCGTCGCCGCTCGCGGCTCGACCACCCTCTTCCGTGCGAACCCCATCCGCCAGCCTCTCGTCGCCCGTTCCGGCATGCTCCTGCCCGCCATCGCGGGTGTACCGGCCGCCAACACCTTCAGCACCAGCTCCCGCCTCCGCTCCGGCGACCACGCCGAGGAGACCTTTGAGGAGTTCAGCGCGAGGTGAGTTATTGGAAAATTGCCCCAGATTATCGGTTGAGTTCGGGGGTCGGAGGGGGCGGTATCTTTGGGCAGACGACGAAGATAGGGATGGCTGGAGAGGACCGAACCCGACAATCATGCCACCATCGCCTTCCTTCCCCGCGACAAAGCCATTGAGACCCCTCGGCCCATCAATCCGATTGACAATTGGCATCGCTGACGTTTGGCAACAGATTCGAGAAGGAATTCGATGGCGTCCAGGACGTTTTCGAGCTTCAGGTACGCAGCGGGCCTCGGGATCTGAACCCAGTTCCGACAAAAGTGGTGTCTGATGGGAACGAGGCTGACTCCTTTTTTCTCCTCGCATAACAGCGCAACCTCAACAACGCCTTCGCCTACGACTTGGTCCCCTCCCCCTCCGTCGTCGCCGCCGCCCTCAAGGCCGCCCGTCGTGTCAACGACTTCGCTACCGCCGTCCGCATTTTCGAGGGTACGCCATCCCCCCCCCCCCACCCCCCGTTTGCATCCCTGCATCGCTTTCGCAGGCCCGAGCAACCTGGCCTCATGCCGCGAAACGACGCAACCCAAAAACGATGCACAATTGACTGCGACGTGAACTAACAACTTCTCCCCTCACAGGCGTCAAGGCCAAGGTCGAGAACAAGGGTCAGTACGAGCAGTACCTCGAGGAGCTCAAGTCCCTGAGGGAAGAGCTCGGCGTCCCTCTGAAGGAGGACATCTACCCCGAGGAGAAGAACTAAACGTTCTCGCGATCTATAACGACCGGGGAGATCCAAAGCAGGGCAGACCGTCTAACCGGATTCGAGTCCTTGGATACGGCTGGGATGCGAGTCCCGGCCGGGCCAGAATCAACCACGAACTAAACTTGTATATTCTACAGGGGAATGAAAGAGGAAAGAAAGGAAGAGCGAACCCTACAGAGTCTGCTTGCCGCGCGTGCGTGTGTGTGTCTTGTGAAGTCGATAGAATGGGCGGGAGTTTTCTGGTAGTGTGATCTCAATCAAATCCCACGTACCATCTTACCGCTCTTCCCAATGCCATTGGATTCTAAGACCATCAGCGACGCTAATGAGGGCATCATGCGAATCAAGCAATTGAGTAAATTCTGTGGGGAAAACATTGGGACCTGCGTTCGACATTCGGGAATGTGACGTCTCGATACATGCGCAGTCACCGTGGCAATCTTTTCGTCGCTCACAGGACGCGGACGTGGCCACATTTCCTGCGATGAGTATTACTTCTTTTTAATTGTATCTAGCTCATCGGAAAGGCCAGAGCAAGCATCACACCTTCCCCCTCCCTCCATGGTATCTTTCACGCGGTCATCCATGACCTCAGAACGTATAAACATGATGTGGTCCTCTCCGGTGACCCGGACCTCAGTCCCAATTTGCACAACCCCCTTAGTCTCGAAGGTGGCCCCATCTACCGTTGGCCGGCGTGTTGAAGAACTGGAGGCCCGCAGCAGGCGTGCTCCCAGTCGACTCGTGAGGCGTGGGCGAAGTTCCTCTACTAGCCGAACCACCCGCGGCGCGTCCCGTTCTCGGGCTCATCATCCCCAGTCTCGGACTCCGGGGCACGCTCTGCTGCCTCGTCTCCCTTCGTCCGTTCTTAAGCGCCCGCAGCTCCTTCTCAATACGCGCAAGCTCCTTCTCGCGGTCCTTGGAGATGGCCTGGGTTTCGGTAATCTGCCGCTGCATCTCCTTGACCTGCTCTCCGGCGTTGACCTTCTGGACCTGCGCCAGACTACCCACCGCTGACTTCCGCAGTAACTCAACCTGCTCCTTGAGCTCGCGGTTTTCCCGTGTCAGCTCGCTGTTGGCGTGGTTAGCCGTCTGATATGCATCTCTGGCGTATCCTAGCTCGCCATCACGGCTTTCGAGCTTCTTCTCCAACTCAGCAATCTTTCCCAAGGCTTTCTCGAGTTCCGCCGTCTTCTCCTTGAAGGTCTCAGTGGCGACAGTGCCGGCATTAATGAGAGCCTCTTCGAGAATCGCACTCTTCTTCTTGAGTTCCTCTTCCAACGTTTTTGCCTTATCCTGCCAGACGTGAGTCTCCTCCCAGGCTTTCCCCTCGTTTTGCTGAGCATCATCACGCAGAGATTCAAATTGGCTCCGCTCCCGAAGCGCGGCCATGTGTCTTTCTTGTATAAGGTTGATTGTTTTGTCATGGCTCTTAACCCTCTTTGCGAGATTGGTAATGTGCTTCCGAAGGTTGATCTCCAAGGTTGTTTTCTCCTCCAACTGATGCTCGAGTTCGGAGATCTACAACGGTCACTTAGTATTGCCAGTGCTTACAAGCACAAGAGACGTACCTTGGTTGACAAAGAGTCTAGGTAGCCCTGAGTCGTTTGGACATGCACCCGGGATGGATCAGGGTTGAGGTGGCTGTGGACTGCCGCGTCGATGTCGCCAGGAATTTGTTCAGGTGAACGACTCACACGCAGGCGCTTAACGCTTTGTTGCGAACCGTCATCCTAAACCCACGCATTAGTTGGCAGCTGTGACTCCAAAAGAAAAACTCACGGCTTTGCGTTTGCGGGTCGACAGCTCCTCCGCCGAGGGAGGTATTTGGTTGTGGGACGGGGTGCTAGAGTAAAAGTCGAGAACGTTCGATGGGATAAGCTCAGGCTCCCATCCAAAGCCAGGGTCAGGGTCGATTGCTTGGTTTGCGAATAGAGAGGCAAAGTTGTCAATCATCTCGCCCTGTTCATCGTTGGCAACGAGAGCTCTTGCCTGGAACAAGGCGATAAGGAGTGCATTGTGCCTCTCCAAGCCCTCAAGCTCTGCTGGCATCATCAACTCGAGGTGCTCGATGGAGCATGTCGTCATGAGTCTGATCAGCATCGGCTTCTTGCCGCTCATCTCAGCCCACCGACTCAAGATGTCCGTTTGCAGGATGCCGTTGTCGAAGCCAATGACGACGTCGAAGTCGCTCAAATCGTCGACAAGGGGCTGCTCTGAATATACAAGAACGACAAGCAAGGAATGCTCTTCCCGACTTTCGAGCTCGTGCAGGCCCTTGAGAGAGTACGACATGTTCCCGGTTCCGACCACGGCCTCGAGATAACCGACAATGTTGATGTCGCGCACGACAATGAGAATTTTCTTGTGGCTCGTCTGCAGTCGCTCAAGAAATCGACCGACGAAGAAGAATTTGCTGTTGGTACCCATGGCGTGCTTCTTGAGATCGACTGCCGATAAGGCGTCGATTGAAGGGCCATCGAGGGTTACAGGCATGTCGCAGATGTTGCGGAGCTGATCAAACAGTCTTCCAACCGCTTCCACTGTGGCTTTGTCGGGCAAGCCCTCGTCGGACTGCAATGCGAGGTTGAAATGCTCGATTTCGCGCTTGTATGCCGTCATCGTGCTCAGATAGAGCGGGCGGATATTCGCCGGGAACGACACAGTTACCAGGTATTCGTTTTGATCTACCGCTGCCGGAGGGGCTGAAAGATATGTCTCCTCAATGTCCGGTGATGTCACGGTGCTCTTCCCTCCTGCCGTGGTATCGTCCTCCGGCAGCAACCCCAAAGGCTGATCATCATGCTGAAGTCCGGACAACGAAAGATCTGGCTCAATCGACCTGCTGATGTCTGAAGGCGAGATGGTGGTAGGGAGTTGGTCCGCGGACTCGGGGGACATAAGATTGCTGGGGAAGATGTCACCCATACTGGCTGTTCGAGGCGCGTCATCGACTGGAGCCTCGATTGCTGGGCCAGAAGGGACGCTGGACAAGGCAGGCATTTCTGTGGATGAAGCAACCGGCTCTACCATCCAATCACTAGAAATAGGGGGCTGCGAGTGGATGTGCATAGAGGCCGAGAACGCCTGATCGGCGGCGTCCGTGATTGCAGGGTCATATTCGTGATGTTGCCCCAGAACGGTTGTAGGACTGGTCAAGCCACCCTCGGTCAACGTTCCTTGTAAAGCAGCCTCCTGTATTCTCATAAGCTCCTCAATAGCCGAGAGCGGTTCGTCGCTGGATGTATCCATGGTAAAAGGTGGGTCTATGGGTTGGCTGCGGCGCCCCCCGTCTTGTGAGTTATAGGGTGAAGAAAGGGTAGGTGGTGATCGCCTTTCAAAGCACGTTTGAAAGCTGTCGGGTTCTGAGTGCTCGTCCTCGTCCTCGTCACGTTGGGGTGTCGCAGACGATCGATTCAGCGATCGACTGGAAATTCCGGCGTCAGAATCGTCGGGTCGAGAAGAGCCTGAACTAGTAGGTCCGGCGTTGAGACGCTGCTTTCGTGAAGGCTTACGCCGGACAGTGTCGGGAATTACAGGGTCTTCAGCACTGCTGCAACTCAACCCAATCTGGCTTGCAGAAATGTCAGGTAGGGGCGCGACGACTTGCGCAAGTTGCGTGTTCTGACTGCGAGCGTTCTGCGTGTCCGAACAAGCAATGATCTGCTCAGCTGCCCTCTCGTTTTCGATGCCGGCCAAGGGACTTGAATTACTCGCAGGGGCACCGTTGGATGACGATATCTGGGAGTAAGGAATGTCAAAATCAAAAGAAGGCTGTGTTTGGAAGACAGGCGTTCCGACTGCAGGCAGACCTTGCCGGCAATATACACCAAGCGACCGATTTGTCGAATGATCAGGTCGATATTCTGTAGTGAGGTCGTCAATCTGATGCGATGGAATCGATCTGTCAGATACAGATATTAATGAGGAGTTGTGATTGAGTGTGTCCTGTGAATGAGATGAGGGTTGAGTTGCTGGATGGGATGCCAGCTGAGACTGTGATTGTGACTGTAACTGTGACTCTAAGGCCAGTCCAGTCAGTTGCTGATGCTCAGATGAGGTGGCTAAGGTGTCACCAAAAATTGGTTCCCAGCTTTGGCCAGGACTGTTCTGTGTCAAAGGAATGTAACCTGACGACACCGAGTCCTGCTGACGGTTCTGAGAAGAGCGTGAAGGAGACTGCAAGGGTGTCCGATGTACAAAGAACGGCGAGTGATGATCTGGCAAACCAAGAAGGGGAGCCTGGGAATCGGTAGTCTTGCTTAATGAGGACTGTTTTTGCGAATCGGGGATTTCACGGTCTGTTTTGGCGCTTGCCTTGTTGCTGGTAGACGACGTTAAACGATTGCCAAATTCATGTGAGTCTTGGGTGACAAATGCTGAGTAATCCTGTGAGTCTGGAATAGTTCTTTGACTGAGGTTCTCAGTAATCAACACCTGGCTGTCTTCGTCCTCAAGGACTGATATAGGCTGAGAGCCAAGGGCGGTTGAGCCTTGAGAATCCGATACACTGATATACTCAGAGAAATCTTGTTCTACTTTAGAGGGAATCGCCACGAAGAAAGTCGAGTTGTTGTACAGAACATCCGATGCGGCATCCGTGTGGGCGAAAGAGTCTGATGAAAGCGTAGAAGGAGCCTCGCTAAGGAGCCTTCCCCTTTTTGGCGGGTTGAGGTTGTCTTCCGAGTTCCAGAGTTGCGAGTCGTCAGACTGCGAAGTTTGAGGTCTGTTTCGCTTGCGTGGCGATTGGATGGGTTGACTGCTATCAAGCGGCTCGACCGCTGGAGTGTGCGTGAATGCGTCCTCGTTTTGCGCTCCTGACTCCTCAGGGTGTGTCGTGTGGTCCTCACGATAGAGTGTGTCGAGCTTCTTCCTCCAGTCGAAGATCGCCTTTGATGTAACGTCGATGCTCGGGGTCTGTATAGTGTCAGAATCACCCCGCGACAAGGGCCAGCATTGGACTTACCCAAGTAGGACGGTATCGTTCGCCGGTGTCGGGGTCGTCTTCCCAGTCCACCAAGTACTCGATGTCTGCACCGCGCTTCCTTTCCTGAAGGATGTCCTTTATTATGTACCACTTCTCTGCGGGCTGCTTTTTGGGCTTCTTCGCGTGTTTCGAGTTATGGCGAGAACTACTCGGCATTGACAAGTCGCGATCCACCTCCAAAGAGGTGGTTGTTGTTGTGATGTATCTCGTGAGCGTGTCGCCCTCGGTTCGCGGCTCCGTGTTCTTTGTTATCTCGCTGCTTCGTCAAATGCGTTTCGAGTCGTGAGACGGGTCAAAGAGGTCTTGGAATGACCTACCCGGGTCGCAGTCGCAGACGAGGCTGCCGTTGTTATCGAAGCTCACGTCAAGCCGCCCGAGGAAGGAAGGACGGTGGCTCCACCGGCAGCCTGCCGTGGCTGGGAGCACTAGCCACAGAATCAACCAATCAAACGACGCGGCTGTGGTCCGTTCTCGGGCGCTAAACGGGGAAACCAAACAAGCGACAGCCTTGTTTGGGAGCTGCTTAAGTGAAGCTTCGACTAAGCTCCAGATAGGTAAATACTCTGGTCTTATCTAAATCACAGCAGAAACCGACCATTTAATGATGATCTTGGACACAGGCAGGAATTTTGGGCCGGCGGACGGCTATCCGACGCTGCTTTCTCGATTTCCTACGTGCCAGCCACAATCTAAGGCGCGGAATGTATCACAGCCAGGCCTCAATGCACACGAAACAGGGACGCTCGTTGGACATTCAATATGCATCCCGCAACCAGTGCTACTGGTCTTGACGGAGCAGGTTCCAGCCGCGTCATAGCCCCCAAGGCCTTATAGAAGAAACAGCGCTGAAATTCTGGTCGTCGTTTTTATCTCATACCGTGGACCACATCATGTCTCTTTTGCTTGTGGTATACACCGAGTACCTGGTGACTCCGTTTCCCTCGCCGCACGAAATCTAGATTTGACTTTTGTGATTGCTCCTCTATACGTAGCCCTTGCGGGCTCCTTGGAAGAAGAAGCGGACTATGAAGACTTGCAGAGCTCCCATCAGCACGATCAAAGCGCACTGAATCATGCTGAAGTTGATGATGCGGCCCTCGGTGCTGCGAACAGTGCTGAAGTTTCGGTTCTCTCTGGTGCGGAAGTATTTCTGGCCCCTGGAGATGGTCGAGAGCTGACCGGAAAGCTTAAAGACGGTTTCCTCGAGAGTTGTGTGCTGTTCACGAGAGGCGCCCTGCTTGGCGGGGAGCTGGGCGCGAACCTCGTTCTCGACCTGTAAATAGCCTGGTCAGCATTGTGTATTGGACGGGGAATCGGGATGACGTACGGCAATCTCAAAGTCGACGAACTTCTCGGCGAAGGTGCTCATATCGTTGTTAAAACAGAACTCGTAGTCGCCCAGCTGTTGGGCCGTGAAGACAAAGTCGCCCTGGCGCTCCTTAGCTCCATCCAGAATGATCTTGTTGCCCGGTCCCGTCACGACGTAGTCGACGTCGAAAGAGCCACCAGATTGAACCTACACACATGAGATTAGTATGTTGCCGACGAGGCAGATATCGCTGTCGACGTACGGCAAAGTAGAAAGCAATCTTCTCGTTCTCCTTCTCGGTCTTGGCATAGAAGCACGCCCTCTCGTTGGCATGAAGCTTATAGGTCAGTGCCGTGGCAGCCACCTGGGAAACGAAGCAGGCGAGAAGCCCGCAGGCGATAGCGGACACCCTCATGATGTGTTGCGTGGGAGTCTGGGGGGGCGCGCGTGAGGGTATCAATCGTGGACTCTTGATGCAGGGGATTGTGGACAAGCTGTCGCCAAAAAGGGTCACTTAGAACGGGCCACGATTGAAAGTTCGGCGCGCGGAAAATTGGCGCCGCCCGCCAAAGGTAAGGTAGCCCCTTCGGCCCCCTTGGCCCTTGAGCGGATGATGCACGGACCAGACCGGCCGAACGTAGCGGACAGAAGCTCCCCTCTCCACAGATAGGTAGGTACGTGGTACCTAGTTTGGAGTACGTACCGTGCCTTCTATCTGCAAGGTGGCTCCATTCGAGCTTACTGATGAGCGAGCTCCATCGTCACCAGCCACGCTCACATGTCGCACTTCCTATTCCTAAGTGGCTTGTTATCGCGCGTTAGTGTTTCGGCGCGTATGGGGCCTTTCATTAATCAGTGACCTCATCTCTTAGAGGTCTACTAAGCTATCACGTCACGTCTGGCAAAGCTTCCATCTCATACTTACCTACCTAATTTTAGAGGGCAGACTCACAGACTGCTCCTTCTATCGAACTTTCTTTCTTGCCTTTATCGACTTTCTGCTGCAAGGGGAGTAGCCCCTTCTCTGTTTAGCCGACGCTCCTTACCTTACATAAATCTCCTTTCCGCCACCTACAACCAACGGGGATTTCTCTGCTTTGCACCTACCGATCTACTTATCCGCTCCAACGGAGCCACCGCACAGCGTCATGACGATTCAGACGCGCATAGCAACTACGTCTTCGATTGCTCTAAGAGCGGTCTCATACCTCTTTCTAAGATGGGTAAGTTATTGCAGTATCAACGTTTGTAACTGGGCACTAATTGTTGGACACAACTCTAGTTTCCGGGTCCCGTAAGTTCCACTTATTCCTGAACACCCATTCAACAAACCTGGCTCGCGCGTATGCTGATCACGGTGTAGGCTGCTGTACCCTTGAGCATCTTTGCGCTTTTTGCAGTCTTTGCACCCTCCTTCGTCTCAGGGTACATCAATGAACCAAAGTACGATGTTGTGAAGGAGGACGTCAATGTCACTGTGAAAGAGCACATATCGGAAGGCGAACCAGTCAACGACTATGTCGCTGCTCAGGAGGTCCGGATCGAAGAGACCCTTACCGTCAAGGACAAGGCCAGTCCGTGGAAGACCCTTCTTTTTGGAACGCCTAGCTCTACCAGCCCTGTTCTTTCGGCCCTCACATTCCTAGCCAATGTCATCTTGGTTGCGATGACTGCCGACTTCCTCCTACGCGTTCGTCACTATCATCCAGTCGACGATTTGTCATTTGTGCGTCTCGGCTACGTCTCACCTACCGAAGCCAAATTCGTTTTGCGCGAGCCCGATCAGACCAAGATGCCTGTTACCCTGGAGATTCACATCAAAGATCCGCAGCCGCCGTTCGACAACCCTCTTTGGCAAGTTGGCGGGGGAATGAGATACACGGACAACACAACGGACTTCACCACGACGCTCACCATCCCCCTGAAGCATTCGCAGCAGAGAGTTTACGAGTGGCGTACCTCCAACAATCACAGCGGCGAGTTCGTTGCGCCTCCGAGAGCGGGTCAGATGTCGACCTTCGCGGACAACAAGTTCACCTTCCTCTCGACGTCGTGCATCCTTCCACGGTTCCCTTACAACCCCTTCGAGCATCCCCTTGCCATCCCAGGCATGCGACATCTCGCCAATGTGCTGCCGAAGCTCCAGGCGCAGTTCATGCTGTTTCTAGGGGATTTTATCTACATCGATGTTCCCAAGCGTCAGGGCAAGAACGAAGAGGACTATCGCCAAAAATACCGACACGTCTATGCCTCTCCGGACTGGGCTCCCGTTGCGCAGAACCTCAGCTGGATTCATGTGCTTGACGATCATGAGATTGGCAATGACTGGTCGTCCAACACAACGGGCGTGTACCGTGCAGCCATCGAGCCGTGGCATCACTACCAGGAGCTCGCAAACCCCCCTCCAGCGCGTGTTGCCGGAACTAGCAACCTCCGAAGAAAGGGTGCGACTTACTTTGAATTTGTTCAAGGGCCGGCAAGCTTCTTCATGCTCGACACCCGCTCGTACCGATCCGACAACGACCTTCCCTTTGATAGCCCAGAAAAGACTATGTTGGGTGCCCACCAGCTTGAGGATTTCCTTGATTGGCTCAATCGACCAGAACCAAAGGGGGTAAAGTGGAAGATTGTAGCTTCGTCGATCCCACTAACCAAGAACTGGCCAATCAACCGCAAGGACACGTGGGGAGGGTTCTTGTTTGAGAGACGCAAAGTTCTCGAAGCGATGTGGGACGTGGGCGCAAGAGGCGTTGGTGTCATCGTTGTATCGGGCGATCGTCACGAGTTCGCTGCCACCAAATTTCCCCCGCCAGCAGGTGGGAGGTGGCCCGAGACTGCTGCCGCGCACGAGTTCTCGTGCAGCCCTCTGAACCAGTTTGCCTCGCCTCTTCCCAGCTACAGACAAAATGATGATGAGGACATTTCACTCAAGTAAGTGCTGATGAGGGCGTGTCTTGTTTCGTTAACTGATCCTTTGCCAGGTACATTCACTCTGGCAACTCTAAGTTCGGCTCTCTCACCATCGAGAACCTTGCCGAGGGGGAACAGAGCAGTCTCAAGTACAGCCTTTACATCGATGGTGAGGTGGCCTGGAATACCATGATTCTATCGCCTCCTCCGGTCAGCGGCGAGAAGACTTCGGCTTCATTTTGGAACAAGTTGAAGGGAAATTAAATATACAGAATACAAGAGGTAGGGCAAGCATAATAACGCCTGGGATGAGAGATAAACGGGGAAATACATCTAGAAACTCTTATGCATCTGATACTGTTGGAATATCGATCGGGCCACGCGGAGGGCAGCGGGGCATTTCGGATGTTCGGATCATTGTGGAGCCGGCCGGATCATGGATTCTCCGATCGGATCCACCGACCGCCGAACGGCCGTCGCGTTGGAAGGTGGGCCCTGGTCGAAGGGATGGATCTGACCAATCAGAGCGTCAGGATTCATCCCTTGCCTCCTCCCTTCCTTACGATATAATCGGCCGCCGCAGCCCATACCTTCAGATAGATCCTTCCTTCGTTAAGCCACCAGAATACACGAATATACCCTCACGATAGGTCCGTTCGTTGTGACTTCACATAACCTGTGAATCCAACAGATACCATTTTTTGTGCGATACCCCATCCAGCAGTTGAGACCGTACATGGATCCCCGCGGTTATGGATCGGCAATTGCCAGTACGTTACCACGGTTCTCTAGTTCGAACAATGTGAAATGTAGACTCTTGCTGGGGAGCAGATGTATAATGATCATGTATTCAGGTTTTTGATATCAGTGAGTTGTCTCACACGAACCTTCGGTGGCACCTGGGGTGCGACCCCGGAATTGGGCCGTGCCGGGCTGCGTGGATCGAACGCATGCGCCGACCGATGCCGCAAGTGTAACTTCCCCTATGGAGCCGGGGCGACCGTTCCGTGGGGCATTCCTCAATCCGCCGGCTACTCAAACCACGGAGCAATCTCAGTACTTGGCTTTTGAAAACCCGAAAGACGACGTCGCCATACAACTCAAAAGACTACTAGAACCGAATACCGGATACCGGGTCCGGAGGGAGAGTAGCAGCTTCATCAACCAGGGCCACCTGCATACAAAGACGAAACTGGCTCGAGTCTCTCAATACTTCGTCTGAGACTTCCAGGAGCAATCATGCCGAGAAATCTGAAAATATGGCAAGGTACGGATCGGCTCTTAGGCTGACTGTCTGTCCGTCCGTCTGGAAGACGGAAACGTTCAGAAATAGGCAGGCTGCTGGTTATTGGCTGGCTTTAGATACGCCGCATATCGAACTACCCAGGTTACGCAAACTCTCAAAGTTTACGTAGATTCGCAGATCTCTCTGACATCTTCCATATCGTATCCTTATTGATCCGTCTAGATGCCTGAGTAAGCCCAGCTTTTCCGCCATGACCTCGAAGGACAAGAAGGTCGTGGTGCTGGAGGAAGGAGCATCGGCGACACATTTCGTTTTCGTGCTGGTCAAGAACGCCGGGCCTCGGGCAGGGCGACTCAGCTGATCAATGGCGCGTACTGGTGGACGAAGCGGGTGAGTGACCGAACCGTGGGTGAAAGAACTATGGACTAGCCAACGATCCCATAAGGGAAACCAGACGTATTCCACCACCTCCAGGAAGCTCATGATGAGGCACATGCCCTTGTCTATGAGCTTGGACAGAAACAGCACCACTGTGAAAGAGATTGTACACAAATTAGCTATCCCACGTCTTGTGACGGATTCTGCATCGTTAAATCGCACGACTGAGCAAAAGAGAAGAAGAAGAAGAAGAAAAAAAAAGGGGGGGGGGGGGGGGGACTTC
>PUHP01000296.1:22268-35045 GCA_006783085.1 Colletotrichum shisoi
CCCCCCGTCCAGAGACAATTGCCGTTGTAGCCAGTGCGTGAATCAAGACACATCGCAGAGAAACTTCGACACATATTCCGTACGCCACTCCCCGTCCTTTTTTTTCTTTCTTGTCTTGCTGCAACCTCGAAACCCTTCTCCGCTCTCTGACAGCGAGCATAAAATTGTAGATCAGCGAAGATATTCGTCCTTCCGACATCAAGTCGGAAAAAGAAGGGATCCGTGTGACTTGTAAGTCGCCTTTGAATGCTTTCCCATGCCTCGAACCTACCAACTGACCCGGAATCCCAGGGGAGCAAGACGGTCACAAGAGTTTCTATCCTTGGCACTTCGTCAAGCATTACCTGCAGAATGACCACCGCAGCCCGGAGCAAGTCAAGTAAGGGGAGGGGGGCTCCTCGTTAGTCTATAGGTTCATCGCCGCTGACATCCCCAGCCACCACTTCTGGGGCTCCGATGTTGGCAGCAGACGCCCCGTCGTCGACTACAACCACCTCATGGCCTCGGAGGATGAATCGGGCATCGCAAAGTTGACCAATCTCATCGTAAGAAATTGCCGTGTTCGTACAGATATACAACCAGTGGCCGGCTGACTTCTGGCAGCGCGAGTATGGCTTTGCTTTTGTCGACGGGACTCCCTTCGAGACCCCCGAGCCGACCCAGCGTGTTTTGGAAAACATCGCCTTCATCCGTGAGACGCACTACGGTGGCTTCTACGACTTCATCCCCGACCTCGCCATGGCCGACACTGCCTACACCAACATCGCCCTCCCGGCCCACACGGACACTACCTACTTCACGGACCCGGCCGGCCTGCAGGCCTTCCATATGCTCTCTCACGAGGCCCCGCCGGGCCAGGAGCCGCCCAAGGACGGCAAGCTGGGAGGAGAGTCGCTGCTCGTCGACGCCTTCCATGCCGCCCGCATCTTACTGAAAGAGGACCCCAAGGCGTATGCCATATTGTCGAAGGTGCGCCTGCCATGGCACGCAAGCGGCAACAAGGGCATCACAATCTCCCCCGACAGGCGGTACCCCGTGCTCGAGGTCGACCAGGAAACGGGCCAGCTGCAACGGGTGCGGTGGAACAACGACGATCGCGGGGTTGTGCCCTTCACCGAGGACGTTTCCCCGACCGAGTGGTATGCGGCAGCCCGCAAGTGGGATGCCATCCTCCGGCGGCGTGACGTCGAGTACTGGGTGCAGTTGAAGCCCGGTCAAGTTTTGAGTGAGTAGAGGCCATTCCGGCGTCCGTCGATGGGTGTGGCTAACAACAAGCCTTTCAGTTTTTGACAACTGGCGAGTGATGCACGGCCGAAGTGCTTTCGAGGGAAGAAGACGCATTGCCGGTGCCTATAGTGAGTCCCCCAATGAAGCATCCCGTCGACTAAGTGAGCGGCTGCTGAACAGGTTCTGCCAGTCAACCGAGATGATTTCATCTCTCGCTGGAGAAACACAAACTTCCCCCGCGAGCATGTCCTAAACCAGGTTGTGGGCTGAAGAGAAAGGAAAAGACGAAGAAGAAGAAGTATAGGATAGCGTGAAGAGGCGCATGAGGTATTGAGTTTGCGCAGGAAGTTGTGTCTGGCGCATAGCGTGGAGGAGGGTGCATTGTTACAAAACGAAGGCGGGAAAACATTGTGTATTGAATCGCGCCGTCGTGTTGGCTGGGCTTGGGCTGTCTCTTCTCTGGCGGGGCTTGTGCGTGTGTGTGTGTGCCTGCATTCCCCTGTATCTAAGCGGCTATCAGTAGAAGCGCGCCAGTCGAGTCGAGGCGGAGATCGCCCTAAACCCCCGATGGCCCCGCGATTCAGGCTTCCCCAGGTCCCTGGCACACTGGGCATTCCGTGGTAGAAATGTCGTTTCGCATGTTGGATATGGCCCGATCTGGAGTAATACCACCCGAGTAGCCACACACACCCTCGGCGGCGCCCGAGGGGTGAAGAAACACATGCGACCCATGCAAAAGGTCGTCCCCCCAAGGGGGAACTTCTCTAGTGCTGTCCGTACATCCGTCTTCAGGGTCAACTCCGTGTGAAATAAAGTGTGATTTATGGCCTAGCGTACATTGATTAAGCTACCTTCTATATCCCCCCCCCCCTTGTCTTAGCCTATCTTACGCCTCTACTAAGGTAACTAACTTCCCTAGCTTATTAAGGATCTTAATATACGTTTAGTTAAAGAGGTAGTAAATCTCCCTCTAATTATCCTCTCTATCTAGCTTATTAGCTATCTACTTAAAGATATACTTAATATTTTAGATCTTAATCTTTTACTTATTAATAAAGCTAAGCTAAGACTTTATAATAAAAATAAAGGTAAGGTAGAGCCTATATTACTCCTTAAGTTTATTTTATGGTTATAGTTAGTTAAAGTACTATCTAAAGTTAGGTAAGCTAACTTAATTAAAATTAAAAGTATAGGTTTTATATAAGGTAGTAATTTAAAAGTCTTTAAGAAATACTATCTTAATTTTATAAGTAATTTAGTATATTATTAAATAAGGAATCCTTAAGCTATTTAATAGCTAATTAAACTATATTATATAACCCTCTATATTAACTATAAAGGTTATTCCTACCTTAGCTTACTTAAACGTAAGGTATTATAGCATTTATTAAGGTATTATAGTAGATAGTAACTACTAGTAAGTTTGTAGTTAAAAAAGGGTGTTTTTTTCGCTAATGACTCAGGCCGTCAGTTGGGGCCCATAAAGGTCAAGCGTCTTCAGGGTCAATGACGGGCCATGATGCTCATTGAGACACGCCCACAATCCGATCTAGCGCATAGCGGCAAGGCATCCGCGTCACCTCGCTCGAGATTGTTCCGGCGCATGAACCAGGGGAGCCATAGCCGCGGCGCGCCGGTTATGCTAGTATTAGTATTGGTCCCTCCCTCGCCGCCCCGTTGAATCATCGTCGCGCAGGATCCTCAGTATTGTAGGGTGCGGTGAAGCTTTTCTCCCTAGAACCCTGTCGCGCGTTTGTCCAAAAAAAGAAAGGGCCTCTTGCGGCATATTCTCCTTGCCGTCGATATAATGTTCGGCTCCATCCTCCGTGCTGTCGTCTCGCGGCCTCGAGTCATCGCTTGTGTCCCCCGTGTCGCGACCGCCAGCCGAACCGCCAGATTCCAGCCCTTCTCGACGACCATCGTAACCATGGCAGACATGAATGACGGCGCTTTCAAGCACGACGCCACCGTGCCCCCGTCCAGCAACCGTGTGCTGCCCTTGTTCTCCCTCAAGGGCAAGACGGCCATCGTCTCTGGCGCCGGCGCCGGCATTGGCCTGCAAATCGCCCACGCCTACGCCGAGGCTGGTGCCAACGTAGCCATCTGGTACAACAGCAACAAGAAGGCTCTGGACCGCGCTGCCGAGATCGAGAAGGAGTACGGTGTCAAATGTACGTACGTCGAGGTGGCCCAGAGACTAGGTGTTCGATCGCTAACATGCTTACCACCGTAGGCAAGGCGTACCAGGTCAATGTCACCTCCCACCAGGCGATCCAGGAGTCCGTCCAGCAGATTGTGTCTGAATTTAACGGACGTCTTGACATCTTCGTTGCCAACTCGGGCATTGCATGGGAAGAAGGCCCCTTGATCGACGGCCCAATGGATGTCGCTGACAGAGTCATGGCCGTCAACGTTAACGGCACCATCTACTGCGCCCAGGTTGCCGGCGAGCACTTCCGCCGCCAGAAGAAGGAGGGCACGACGCTCGACGGTAAGAAGCTCGAGGGCTTCACCTACGGCAGCTTCATCGCGACCGCCAGCATGAGTGCCCACATCGTCAATGTGCCGCAGTCGCAGTCGGTGTACAATTCGTCCAAGGCGGCCGTCATCCACCTGTGTAAGTTCAGTACTACGGGCCGTTTGGGCGACTTCAGCTGATACATTAACTAGGCAAGAGTTTGGCCGTCGAATGGGTTGATTTTGCCCGCGTCAATACAGTCTCGCCCGGATACATCAAGACGGAGATTTCGGCTTTCGCTGGAGCCGAGGCCAAGAAGCAATGGAAGGATAAGACTCCCATGGGGTGAGTAGATGCCCGTGGTGCTGATGAAAAAAGTTCCGTGCTGACCAAAAGTAGACGCGAGGGAGAACCCGGCGAGCTTAAGGGCGCGTATCTTTACCTCGCCTCGGATGCGGCCTCGTACACCACCGGTTGCGATCTCGTCGTCGACGGAGGATACTGCTTGCCTTGAAGAAACGGAGGATGATACCCCTTAAAGATGGAGGATGATGGAGAACGCCGTGGCGGCGACCCTGCAAGGCCTTCCCGGATGCTATTTAGTGGGCCGAAAAGCTGAGCAAGAACTTTTGGTTGTTAGTCGGATCGTCGGCTGAGAGGCTGTAGCGACAGTTGAACACGAGCCATGTCGAGGGCGAGTTCGGATTCAGAAGTGGTCGGAAACTGACTGAAGACGCGATCAATTGGTAGTCGATGAACTCCAGTACCTCCATAGATATGCGCAGGTAGGAGAGAAGCCAGACGCACATGATGGATGACAACAGAGATAATTCAACTAACGCACAGCTTTCCTTGCGGTCCAGAACGGGTCTCACAAAGTAATCTTGCATGCATTATTGATGACAAGCCTGGAGTAGGGTCGGATTGTGTCCAATGCGCGTCGTTATATTTCTTGCTGGCTGCCCATCGAGAAGCAAAGTGGAAAAAGAGCCACTGGATGAGGGGGAGGGGGAGGGGAAGTTCGCGAGATACGTACCTGTCCCTTCCCGGCGAGGCGGGGGCAGAGGAGGCAAACTGGGCGCCTGTGACAGGCTGCAGCTGCTTCTCGCCTCTCGGACGCGAGGGGAACCAAAGGGACTAGGTAGGTAAGTCGAGGTACATCCATTCCATGCAAGACTCTCGATGGGAGTGGTGTACAGCCTCTTCCTTAATACGCCGATCGCGGGTCTTCGGCGTCTGCCACCTGCCAATTCATCTGAGGTGTGCGTGCGTGCGTGCGTGCGTGCGTGCCAGTGACCTCCAGGCTACCTTGGCAGTCCGCCGTAACAGCGGCATCACCACCAAGACACAGTTGAGAACAGGAGACAGGCGGATTGGTGGATCACCGGGTCGCTGACAGAGGTATCGTTTGATGCTACAGCATCAGTGGCTGGCCGACCATGCCCCCCCCCCCCAGCGGAGGTGTCCAGCGAAAACCAGCTCCCTCCCAGCAAGCAGCCAATGCACTCTACAGCGAGTGAGCGAGAAACGCCTCCCGCGCTGCTAGCGCAAGGCGGCATAGGGTAGCGAGAAACTGGAAACTGGACAAGTCCGCCGAGCCTACCTACCTATCCAAGGTACCTAGGTACAGCAGGAGACCTCCGGCCGAGGGCATCCCGTCCCGTCCCATTCCCCCTTCACCCAACCTGGAACTTCCCCTTCTCAGCCCTATCTTTTCTCACCTCAATTTTTACCCCTCGCCTCGCATCGCATTCCCTTTCGCCTGGTCTTGTCTCGTGCCCAACGACTCGCCGCAATCCAGCTCGCCTCTTTGTAGGCCCCTATCGTGACACGTCCCAGAGCTGGTTCTCGCCTGACCGTTCCTCACCGCTCTGTTCTCCCCAGAGACAAGCGACTTTCCTTCGATCCATCATCGATACCCTCCTCGACCGAACCCCTCGGCCACCGCCCCTTACGTCGCCGTCGCCGTCGCCCCAGCTCACCAGCATCATGGATCCCGAAGGAGCCAGCACGCCTGGCGAGGAACGTCGCACCCAACAGCAGGTCGATAATGCCATTCGCGCCATCCGCGAGAAGAAGCCTCTGCCCGAGATCGACTTCTCCATCCACACCATGGAGGATGGTACCCAAGTGAACACGATGGAGCGAGTCTGCAAAGGTATCCCATGACCCTCTGGCCGGCACGGCTTTCATCGCCGCCGCCGCGATGACCCTCGCTATACTGCCGTCGAGTTGCTAACCTGATGTTTGCCACCACAGACGTACAGGCCCCCGCCATGTTCACGCCCTCGGACGAACAGTTCTTTGAGGACGAGACCCATACCAAGCCCGACATCAACTTTCTCAAGCAGCACTTCTATCGTGAAGGCCGCTTGACCGAGGAGCAGGCCCTCTGGATTCTCAGAACCTGCACAGAGCTGCTCCGCGCCGAGCCCAACCTGCTCGAGATGGACGCGCCCATCACCGTCTGCGGTGACGTCCACGGCCAGTACTACGACCTGATGAAGCTCTTCGAAGTCGGGGGCGACCCCTCCGAGACACGATACCTTTTCCTCGGCGACTACGTCGACAGAGGCTACTTCAGCATCGAGTGCGTCTTGTATCTCTGGTGCTTGAAGATCCACTACCCCAAGACCCTGTGGCTGCTCCGCGGTAACCACGAGTGTCGCCACTTGACCGACTACTTTACCTTCAAGCTCGAGTGCAAGCACAAGTACTCCGAGGCCATTTACGAGGCCTGCATGGAGTCCTTCTGCTGCCTGCCCCTGGCTGCCGTCATGAACAAGCAGTTCTTGTGCATCCACGGTGGTCTGAGCCCCGAGCTTCACACCCTCGACGACCTGCGAACCGTAAGTCGAGTTCTCGCCCCGAGAGAGAGAGATATATATATATATAGAGAGAGAGAGAGCCGCACCAACTGACGCATGGCACAGATTGACCGTTTCCGCGAGCCGCCTACCCAGGGCCTGATGTGCGATATCCTCTGGGCTGACCCATTGGAAGACTTTGGGCAGGAGAAGACAAGTGACTACTTTTTGCATAACCATGTCCGCGGATGCTCCTATTTCTTCTCGTACCCGGCCGCGTGTGCGTTCCTCGAAAAGAACAACCTCCTTTCCGTCATTCGAGCCCACGAGGCGCAAGATGCGGGATACCGCATGTACCGCAAGACTCGTACCACGGGGTTCCCCAGTGTCATGACCATCTTCTCGGCGCCGAATTACCTCGACGTCTATAACAACAAGGCCGCTGTCCTTAAGTACGAGAACAATGTTATGAACATCCGCCAGTTCAACTGCACGCCCCACCCCTACTGGCTGCCCAACTTCATGGACGTTTTCACCTGGTCTCTGCCCTTCGTCGGTGAAAAGATCACTGATATGCTCATCGCCATCCTCAGCACATGCTCCGAGGAGGAGCTGAAGGAGGACGCCACTCCCTCCTCTACGTCGCCCGGCCCCATGTCGCCACCCCTCTCGGGCGCCTCGCAAGATCCCGAGTCGATCGAGTACAAGAGACGAGCGATCAAGAACAAGATTTTGGCCATTGGCCGTCTTTCGCGTGTTTTCCAAGTGCTGCGCGAGGAGTCTGAGCGTGTCACCGAGCTCAAGACCGTCTCTGGCGGCAGACTGCCCGCCGGTACCCTGATGCTGGGTGCCGAGGGTATCAAGAACGCCATCAACACATTCGAGGACGCTCGCAAGGTCGACCTGCAGAACGAGAGGCTCCCTCCCAGTCACGATGAGGTTGTCAAGCACCAGGAGGAGGAGAGGAAGGCGGCCTTGGAGAAGGCGGCCGAAGATGCGGCCAACGACAAGAAGCTGCTGCAGCTGTCGAGGAGATTGAGCACGTAAGTTTGGAAGTCCCTTGTGACTTGAAAAAAGGTTACTCGTACTAACAGAATGACAGTGACCGTAAGAGATGAAGACGGCAGCGTTGGGGTAGAGCTATCTGTGATAGAGGGCCCGCAGCGGTTGAAAGCACACTATGGCGTCAGGCTTGGTTTGTTGCAACAATCTAGTTCAGCTGGGAAAGCTGACATGCGAATACACAATGAACTCATTCTGCTTGAAGTCTAGTGCTGCCCGGTAGATGGATCATCGTGTCGTGTTGTGACCTAGAGATGTAACTGCTCTCTGTGTACCTGCTGGCGAGGCTTGTGAGGCTGGCACCGGTAGAGCGGTAGCAGCAGCAGCTCCGAGGCGACGATCATGCCAAACTCGTGATTCGCCGAGAGAGCCAATCACCGGATGGATGGCAAGGCCTTCTGGGACATTCTGCCCTAGTGCTTTGCGCTTTTGCGCGACCCAAGACAGTCATAGGCGGCGTTCCGTATTCGGGAGGGCATATCCTTGAAACTCGCTCGCTATCAAATGTATCTTGAATAAACCCACCACCCACAACAACAACATCGCCCGTCTCTACCCGTGGACTATGAGGACTTCAGAAAATTGCCAGGATATTGGGCGGACTATAAGATGACGTGTCAGCAAACGAAGCCTGTCAGTCCATTCGGGAACAAGGGCTCGAAAAGTCTCACCTGGCCACCCCGCCGGGAA
This sequence comes from Colletotrichum shisoi, assembly GCA_006783085.1. Lineage (NCBI taxonomy): Eukaryota > Fungi > Ascomycota > Sordariomycetes > Glomerellales > Glomerellaceae > Colletotrichum > Colletotrichum shisoi. Next base: position 30,513 of record PUHP01000296.1, read on the forward strand.
CATTGCACGGCTCACTCGCGACGAAAAAGCTCCACCGCCCCTCGCGGCGGCACCGCTCGGCGAGTGCCTCGAGATCGAAGAGCTCGCCGATGGGCATGCCCCAACCGGCGAGCAGGACCTCGTGCATCCAGTGCTCCGGGTCGCGGTGCGGCCAGCACTCGAAGGATGGCTGGTCGCCGCCGACGGCCGAGAAGTTGTCCCAGACCCAGCGGAGCGTCTCCTCGGACTGCGCGACGCCGCCAAAGGTCTGCGGCGCGGCGGCGCGGTAGGTCTCGAGGTCGTCGGCGGACTTGCCGGCGTGGGCGGTCATGAAGCCTCGGGTTAGGGGAGTTCCCGCGTCAGCCGGCTTGTGTGCTCGTGGTGGATGGGAGAGGGATGGGGGAAGGGAACGGGAGACGAGAAGATACATACGTACCTGTTCGCGTCAGGAGGATGTCGCCGAACTTGACCTCGGTGCCTTGTGCCTCGAGACACGCCTTCAGATCCGATACGGGGATGGAATCGCGGGCGAAGGGGTCGTAGGGGATCTGCCGCTCAAGGCGCCAGGTGTGGTAGTCCACGAGGATGCCTCGGCCGACGATGCCGTGTTTTTGCCACGCTGGTCGACTCGGTCAGCTTCTCATGGAACGCCACGTCAGTTCTTCCCTGGCTGTCGAGAGCTAAGGCCCTGAACAACATGAGCAAAATGAGAACAGGACCGAACCCCCAACTGACCCTGGATGCCGTTGACCGTCGACCGCCTCCCCGCCTCGTCGACGGCGTGAACCTCGTCCATGGAGACGCCGTTGTAGAAGCGCTCCTCCTTCTGGTAGCCAAAGTGCCGCAGGCCGTCCCACTGCGACGAGGACTGCGAGTTGAAGGTCCAGACGTCATCGTTGACGAAGCGCGGGTGCTTGCGGAAGAGGTCGTGGTGGAAGGCGCGGCGGGCGAAGAAGGGGGCCGGCTGGGCTGTCATGGACCAGTTGAGGGAGACCCTATATGGGGGGAGGGGCGGTGGTGTTTAGTGTGAGTTGGTTGGTCAAGAATGGGACGTGAAGACGTGAGATGGGAGGATGGGTTTCGGAGGCGGATGTGCGTGTGGGCTGGCCGTCCGGCTTACCTTGCGCCGGTCCTGATCTCGTTTCTGGCCGCGGCGGCGACCCGCTCGTCGGTCAGCCTGTTCAGCGTCCCCAACTCATCCTTGTCGCCGTAGAGGCCCCAGGCGGAGAACCGTGGGTTGTCTCTGCCGAGCGGAAGGGCGTCGAACGGCGGGATGCCGTTCTCATTGAGACGGAAGTCGGGGGCTGGGGGAGCCATGGTGTTCGGGGTCGTGAGGGTCGGTAGAAGCTGGTTTCCCCGAGTTGGTACATACGCTTCGTCACATTGATTCCCTACGTACCTCTTTCGTTTGAATGGATATGCTGAGGCAGTGTTGACTGGTTGAGTGATGTCTTCTTGTGAGACTACGCGCTTTCAAGTTCCCCGTATCATTGACGAGGACTTGCGTGAACCGCCATCCGGTCTTATTCCCGGCCACATGGTCGGAAGCGGGGTATCGCGGCGCAGGAGTTCCGGCCCGGTGCCGACCGAAAGGTCTGCGAATGAGGAGCTGGGAACTGTGTGGTGGGAAAAAAGAGCACAAGCACCTTACGGTTGGTTGATGCTTTCCAGTGGCAACGCCACTGCCTCATACCCTGGCTCTATAAACAGGGGCCCTATCATCTCACACATCCCTTGGGCCTACCGACGTCCTTCCTGCGACATCGTAAAGAACTAAGATGACGACTGGTCGTCCTTGGCCTGTGAATACAATTCTTCTTCTACCTTCGGTTTGGTCGAAGGGCTAGAGGCAGGGGACTGACGTTTGAACAAGATATTGAAGATCACATCGGAGCAAGTCTCCTAGTATGCACGAATGTCATGTACTTTTGAAACATGTCAGGCCCTCCGACAGGCACGTACGAAGGACGGCGGGTATTGACGTTTATATGAAGAGTCATTGTCGTCGCCTTACACGATGACTACTCCTAGGCTGAGTGTAATGAATATCTGGCCGTAACCTGCTATGAACACTTCTGAAGCATCTGCCTACCCAACTGGATCTTGCCCCTCACAAAGCTGCCGTCCCCTTCCATCGTTTCAGTCGATTGTCGAAACTGCCATGACTCCGATTTAGCCAGGGTATTGGGTGTCGTCAAAACACATGAACATGTATTCAAGGCCTACAGAAGCAGCAACGGGGTCGCAGTGTTCCAATTGAGTTCAGCCTCACCATGTGGGATGTTCAACATCGGACGTACAGTACAGCCAGAGGATTTTGCGATGTCACCAAAGACCACCCAAGGTTGCGTTTGCGTGTCGCTCGAACCGAATCTCCTCGAAGCGCGCGTTCTCGCGACATCCGCCCAGCCTTGCTTGACAGCTTCAACGGGTTTGGAGTCACTCGCCCATCGAATATACAAATACCAGCAACATGTTAACGAGCAGCGCTGGCAGCAGTACCACGCGCCCGTGGAGTCAGGGCTCCCGCACCCGAGTGCTTGCGAATTACAGCGGATCCAACTGACGACGTCGGGGCATGTGGGAATGTCGTTAGATCCCACACACAAAGCTATCCATCTCACGCGGGGGTTTGGATCACGAGCCTTACCTGACAGTCTCGAGCGATACCCACGACGCGCGAATGAGAACAATGTGAAACACACACGGAATGAGCTCGCCGATTAAGGCCGCAGTAACGGGGGCCCGGCCACGGTGATCAATACCTCCCAAGCCACGGCGTCGGGTCCGGGCTAACTCGGCTTGAACATCGCAATGCTGCATGGGCCGAACCTTGCCGCACCGTCGGTCGTCCTCGAGAGTCGCGAGAGCAGCCAAGAAGTTTCGGAATCGCGCGCAAAAGCCCCGGGCTTGTTTGATGTTTGAGCCCCCCATCTCCACCGATCGAAAGCCACGAGCAACGCCCCTCTCCGCCCCGCGACGACTTCGATATCCATGCGGTACGGGAGACCACCAGTCGCTCTCGGACGGGGAAGCCGCCCCATACAAACGCCATAGTGGTTACAGATGCCCGGCGAACAACTAGGCCCATCCATCCGGTCGTGGTGGGGACATCCTCGACAAGAACTTCATTTCCCGCCGCCGTCCGCCGCCTGGTCTGGTTGTCCCGGCTCCGACGTCCATCCTTCCCGTCGGCGGGCTGTTCGGCTGGTTCCAGCCTTGCCCATTTCCTGCCTTGCTCGGACGACACCTGGCCGTCACCAACGGACTACCACTCTCGCGCCGCCGTGCGGGTTTTCGTGGCGCAGGTCCTTGCGCGCGCTAATATTGCCCAATCTGCGGCTGGCAATCTGGCAGCCTTGAGAGGTGTCATTTCAACTCTGGTTCTGGCGTAGGCCGTGCTTCGTCCGCAAATGGAGAGAGAGAAAGTGAGAGATGAAGAGAGGGATAGGGGGCTCGGGCTTCCAGGCTCGGACCAGGGGGCAGGACGGTGGCTGGTGACGACAGCTTCATATTGACGCCTCCCTCAATCACAACCACAGCTCCTCTCCACTCCCCCATCCCCGTCCTCGAGCAAACGGGAGGTGACGAGCACTCTGCTCATCTCCCGTAATCTGACCAACTACCACGCGAAGGGCACTCAGGCCGTTTTCGAGCCATGCGATCAGCGGTTTGCCCATTTCCCAGCACCCGGCCCCTTGGGAAATGCCATGTGTCGTACGCGCATCAAAGGGATCGCTGCCAGTTTTGTCTGCTTCCGGCCAATCCATCACGGCTATAGGGGAGGGGAGGGTCTTCTCTTTTGATCTCGATCAACCAGCCACGACGCGTGGTGCAGAAGATTCCCAGCTACTGCAAGGTATGGGCCGACGACTTCGTCGACGCGTAGAAGCCAGAAGGAAGACCGAGTCTTGGGAGAAGGCTGGCTCTGAGTGACGGAGGCTGAACTTTCACCCCCGTCGCCCACACCTCCGCAACCAGCTTTAGAGCTCTTTTTGAAAGCTGCCACGGCAAGACCACCTAGGGGCGTGGTGGTAATGAGGGTTACGCTGGACGATTGCATTGGTCGCCCGGTTGGTTTTAGGGCGGCTCTTTTGGACGGCGCCAACAGCCTATATCTCGCTCCAGTGTCTCGACCGGCGGCAAGGCGTGAGGATAGCTTAGGGGCTGGGCTTACTTTCCCAGCTCAATAGGTGTAGAACCACGAGAGAAATGCACACAGTACGCACAGCAGAGGAAGAGCCGTGGGACAAGTACACCTCAGGTGGCTTGACGAGGGCTTGTTGGCTGGCGGTCGCAATGGGGCTAGGGAGGGTAGCGCAATGAGCGGCGTGCGCGGTGGCACCGTTGGGAGATGCGCGACGGGAGCACAAGGTGCAAAAAGGGAAAGGGGGCGGACTGATGAAAAGATGGAAATAAGAGAAGAGGGAGAAGTGGTCGAGAAAGAGACTCGGCGAGACGGAGGCGGGGATCCACATTTTCTTCTTTGGTCCGGCGACTGCGCGAGGGGCAAGGCCCGGACGGGGAAGCACGGAGGAGGGAAGGGGAGGGGGG
>PUHP01000297.1:0-16133 GCA_006783085.1 Colletotrichum shisoi
GTAGTTGAATTAACTTGGATGGAAGGTAGGAGGGTAGAGGAAAGTGGGCGACTCGCTATGATGGGCGACTCGCTATGCGGGTACGTTAAGGGTTTAAAGAGATATTTAAATAGATTTAGATTTATATAGAAAGGTAATAATTATAAGGTATTTCTAACTAGCTTTAAACTTATTAGTAATTTGCTAGCAAAAAGGCTTAAGGTTAATTGATAAATAAGGTATTTTATATAATTTTTTTACAAATGTATATAAAAGTGTGTAGAATAGTATAATTAGGTATTTAAAAACCTAAAAAACTTAAAAGTAGGGTAGATCTATAAAGGTCATTATATAAGTGTAAGGAAGTACCTATGCTTAAAACTAACTGTCTTAAAACGCCTGATTATGTATCTTTTTGTAGGGTCTTGTATGCCCCTAAACGCTTCTATGCGTTACCTGACTTCCCTATATATTTCTATGCAACCCTAACCAATCCTATACGGCCCTGAAACGCTAAGCCTGAAAATAATATTAAAGTTACTAATACGTATAATTCTATATGTAATTATAAGATTAATTACTTATCTTAGAATTAGGCTTAATAATCTTAATAATCTTAGATAGATTTATAGGAATGTATAAGTACTAGTATAGAGTAGGTATTATTAGTTTAATATCATAGATGGTTGAAGGTTAGTTGTTATAAGGTTATTTGCGGATTTGGTGATAACTTTATGGGTGTGACTGGGCTTGTATTATCTAAGATAGACTATAGCCTATACGCCTACTAAGGCAAAAGTGTAGGCTATTACTGCCCTACTTTTGCCAGCGCTAGGCGTTACCCTACTTTTACCTTGCTTATCTACTTTCCTTCTAGAACTAGATTAATCTTGTGTTCTAGTACTAATTCTAATCTAATACTAGCAACTTTTTCTTTATAGCAAAAAGTACCCTTTTTCGCGCTAGATTAGCAGAATTAGCCTAAATCCTCTAAAAACTTAATAAGATTAAAAGTAATTATTCTTATAAGTTATATAGTTTAGCTATGTAATTCCTCTAGTCTAATCTAATCCTCTATTCTAGTCTTGTAACTGCTGCCGTTTGTCTTCCNGCCCTTTTTTGCGCCAGATCAGCAGAATCAGCCTAAATCCTCTAAAAACGTAATAAAAGTAAAAGTAATTATTCTTATAAGTTACGTAGTTTAGCTACGTAATCCCTCTAATCTAATCTAATCCTCTATTCTAGTCTCTTATCCTCTAAGTAGCCTTATAACTACTACTGTTTGTCTTCCTTCCTACTATACCTCCCTAGTCGCTGTATATTAGGTCTAATTAACATAACCCTCTATTTACACCTTAAGGTTATTTGCGGTAACTAGTTGCTTAAGTACTCTATTTGGATTTGCCTTAGTTATAGTATTAGAATATTGATTAGGCTACGCGGAGGGCAGCAGGGCATTTCAGGTGTTTAGATCATTGTTAGGCCAGCCGGATCATGGATTCTCTGATCGGATCTACTAACCGCCAAAAACAGCCGTCGCGTTGGAAGGTAGGCCCTGGTCGAAGGGATAGATCTGACCAATCAGAGCGTCAGGATTCATCCCTTGCCTCCTCCCTTCCTCACTATATAATCAGCCGCCGCAGCCCATACCTTCAGATAGATCCTTCCTTCCTTAAGCCACCAGAATATACGAATATACCCTCACAATAGGTCCGTTCGTTGTGACTTCACATAACCTGTGATTCCAACAGAGACCAACCTCATCGAGAGCAACGAGCTCGAGCTTAGCGTCGTCAAAAAGAAATGAAGAAAGCGGTGAATCGACCCCGCCTTTCTGCCTCTTTTGCCGCCTGCCCAGAGTCTGAGGAACGGACCTGCGAGCTGATGCCGTGCCCAGCGGCCTGTTGCGATACGCCCAGCGTCACCGCCCTGTGCAGCCGCCCCCTCCAGGTAGGTAGGTAGTACGGTGTACCAGAAGGATGTGGGGGATAAGCTCATGAACAAGAGCTCAACTGCCCCCTGCTGATAAGAAAAACCCTCCACCAACCTAGCCAGGGGCAGCTTCGACGATAAAGCTCACTCGCTCCAAGGGTTCTAGCACAAGATGGGCGGGCACCAAACAACCGAACTATCAGGAGCTGTATTTCCACGGGAGGCATCGCGACGTAGTAGTTCTTGGGACACCTTTTGTCCTTCGATCGCTTTGTTTCGTCCCTCGACTATTCAGAGGCCTAACAAGAACCGGACCGCAGCATAGGGACGCAAAAGACTCGCTTGCTAGTCACACTCCCAACGGACGCTCGCCCCGGCCCTGATTCTCCTCGTATGTTTTCATTCAGTAGCCTTTGCTAGTCTTTTTGACAACATAAAAACTCGTCCGATATATTTGGCATCGTTGCAGTTAGCTCACAGAACCCCCAAATTTCACGCCAGTTTCTTCTGTTCTCCGGCAGTAACAAGAAGACGTGAGGTAGTAAAGTGAGATTTCGGATTTGAGAGGGATAGGAGGGCGTGCCACCATTGCTTGTGCCTGTCACATGCTGGCTTCGTTTCAACCAACCCCCACTAGCTTTTCGCCTACCCGACAACCGTCTTCAAGGCTCTAATCCCGCCTAGCTCCCTGTCTTCCGAGACATGGCGGTCAGTCACTGGCTTGTCGGGGACACCGGCTGCGTCTGCGTTTGCGACTGTTGTCGTAGCCTCGCAACTTCATCACCGTCACTGCATCCAAATGCTTGACTAAATCTCAGGGATGACGATGACGGCCAGCTGCAAGTCAGAAGAACCCCGTACACTTCAAGTGCAAGCACTGTGGTGCGGCCGTCTTTGGCGGCACACAAATCACAGTGCAATAGCGGCAGCACCTCAAACAGCCTCAACAGACCTTCAAGCCCCTGTTCGACTCACTCGTCTCGTCCTCCAAAGCACAGCATGGTCCTGGCTGGATTCATTTCGCAGTTGGAAACTGCTTCAAACGAGTTGGAGAACAAGCTGGAACGTTGTTCAGCACAGCGGAGAGTCCGCCGTCAGGATACATCTCCCTGGGCCACTGAATCGTGTGATTTGCTCTCCTGGGATCGGTTGCGTCTTCCCTCCCTTCCTGGTTGCGGACGAAGCTCTACTTCGACGTCATGAAGCTCCGTTCAACCACAACTTTCGACGCAAATCGGCTTTCGTCTATCACCCTCCTTTGCTGATTCGGTAAGATATGTAACTTCAGTCCACCGCTCGAGATGGCTGTGTTTTTTTTGGCCCGAATAGCTCGGCAGGCACATGCCGCAACGGGCTATCCCTTGCCTGGGCTGGAAGGGGGCCGGCAGCCAGCACCACTGAAGCCGCTGCATTCTGGCCATCAGGCTTGCATGAGTTGTTCGACACTCGTGGCCTCGTCACTGTGTTATCATTGTCATGACAATCTTCGCCAATGGTGGCGGCCAGCTGCCATCTTATCAGCTGGCAAGACTCAGCTTCGATAGCCCCCCGCCCTAGATGTGTGGTGTTAATATCATCCGATTTTCACTTCCTCCAATCAAAGCCGTCCATCTTCAAAATCCCAAACAGACTTGCCACAGCTTTCTCGTTGATCAGTCTTCGGGGCGTAGTGCGCGGACGTTTGAGATGGGCCTTGTTTGCCAAGAAGCTCAAGAATAATCGAATGCTTCGGCGCGCACCGAGGGGGGGGGCGCATCGACGACGGGCCCCCGCCTGACTGGTTTGGACTGGCGAGATGGTCCCTTCGGGATAGATATGCAAGGGGAAAACTCCAGGCTCCTAGTTCTGAGAGTGGCACAGCCTCTAGAGTTTCAGCCTCCGACCTTGACTGAACTTGGCAACCTCATTTGCAGACTTTGTCGGCCATCCACCTGTAGTGGTCGCCATATTACTAACTGCTGTTTGGCTCTCAAAAGTCTGAGCACCTCGCGTTCACCTGCCCTTGGGGCTGCTGACTTGTTGAAGGATCCGACCGCGATGCTCTGGCCTCCTCATCGACGCGATTGTAGCCTCCAGCATTGGCGTTACAGGGACCATGTTTCTAATCTGGGCCAGGGAAAGTTTCCTGAACTCGCCTCGCGTTTCCCTGGAGGCCTTCTCCACGTCCAATCGTTCATGGCGGTCATCCCCAGAGATGCGTACCGACGCGCCCCTTGACCCCAGGAATTGCCGTCGCCATATGGACCATATCTAATTGACTTGCCTTCTTGTCCCCGCTTGACCGTGTTCCAGTAACCACACGAGGTTGCTCCTCGGCTGGCTATCATCCTCGAATCATCATCCGGCGGTTGGTCGTGCTCGTACCATCTATATACTCTTTCGTCACTTGTTAATGAGACCGGGCTATGGCGTTGACTGTGAAGCAGCTCAATGCTGATGCCTCGTTCCTTCTAACCTTTGAACCCATCGTCCCCGAACCAATTCCGGGTGTCACCACAAGGCCGTTCCGGATCCTGATGGATCCATGGATCGCAGGACCATCCACCATATTCCATTCTATACTCTCGACCGCAACGCATGAGGAGTACCCATGCGTTTGCTCTCTACAACACCTGCCGGAACCTGATCTCGTCATCATCAGCCAGCACAAGAGCGACCACTGCAACGAAGCAACACTCCGACAGCTACCCGCCGCCGGGACAAGGACGCTGATATTGGCGGAACCAGCAGCGGCGAAAGTGATCAAGAGCTGGAATTACTTCGACAAGGACAAGGTGCATACGATTCCACGATGGGAAGACCCGCATTCAAAGGGGAAGCACTCTGTGGTCAGGGTGAAGGTGCCCTCGTTCACGCCCGGCGGCGAGCCCGGAGAGGTATCGGTGGCCTTCATCCCGCAACGCAGGGACTTCAAGGGCTTACACGCCGCCGTCGGCATCACGTACCGGCCGCCGCCGACATGGCCCAGGTTCACCCATCTCCTGACGCCCCCGGAGACGCCAACACCGCAACAGTCCCGTCTTATCACGCCCCAGGTCGCGATGGTGCCGCACCAAAAGCCTAAAAACGCGCCCGCGTTCCTTAGCCTTCCAACACCCCCCGAGACACCAAGCAGCAGGTCCCTAAGTTCCGTCCGCTCCGCCGCCGCCGCCTTCGTGCCGGCCCTGGATGCCCGCGACAGAGCCGTCTCCGTCATCTTCTCCCCCCACGGTATTTCGTATCGCTGCCTCGAGAAGTACGCCAATACTCATCTCAAGGCTGAAGCGGCGCTGCCTCTGACCGCTCTCTTGCACTGCTTCGACACGGTGTCGAACCCGTGGTGGCTTGGTGGAAATATCTCGACCGGTATGCCGGCGGGCCAGGAGACGGCGGCAGCGCTTGGGGCCAAGGCGTGGGTCAGCACCCACGACGGCAACAAGGACGTCAAGGGACTGGTGACGAGGATGCTTAGGACAAAGAGATACACGCAGAAGCAAATTGCTGGCCCGTCTCAGTCTGGCAAGAGGCGCGGCGACAAACGTACTGGTCAGGAGAAGGCTGGTGATAAGGAGAAGGATGGAAAGGGAACCGAGGTTCTTGTCCTTGGGGTAGGCGAGGAAGTTGCAATGACAGGCGAGGGTGTATGGAATGTCGAGCCCGGGGCGCGGATACTACCTTCGGCCGGCAAGGTGCTAGAGGACGAGAGGAAGCTGAGAGGCCGAGCAAGGGGGCGGGGGTTGACGCCGGTTAACACTACAGCCAAGTATGGGCCTCGTCCATGACCCAGTCATGTTTTCCGCTGTGTGTTCTGTTCCATGTGAGGGTTTATGGCTTGTGCAAAGCCCTTTCTCCCCAGCTTGTGCAACAAAGGGGCTGGAGACGGGAGTTGGGAACGAAAAGCGTCTGGGATGAGCACCCTGGGATACGATATGATGCGTTTTGACGAACGGAGGACCAAGGAGGAAAAAACTCGGCCTGTTTGTTTCTCACTAATAAGACTCGCGATGTCAGCCCAGGACGGCGATATTGTCCAAGAATTGGGATAGGGTTGATACCTTGGAATAAGAACGTACTAACAAGGCTACGTTTACCCGAGGAGCCATAGTATGACCACCGAATAATACTACTGATAATGACGACTGCAGAGCAATACCATAGCTGAAGCTGTTTCCTCTACTCATCCTCGCGAGTCTTGATGCCGAGTCAGTCCTCGGCTCAGCTTCCTGCATTCTGAATTGCAACTGCAAACATGTCTTTTCCAGAGGAATTGGGGGTTTGATCGCCTCGTAGTCAAACTGTTCAGTCCAGAGGGTATCCATCTGTGTCTGGGCATGAAATGGTAACTCTGCCCTCAGCTTACTTTTGCTGGGTCTGTGGTGGGTGCTCACCTGCGTTATCGCCTCTGATAACGCGCTCGCTGCAGATGAAGCTTTACACCCACAGCTAACTTTGCTCCTGATATCTTGCGACCCTATTACGATAAAGGCAGGGTGACACGAGATAGGACCGGAGGCGGAGGGTGGCCGGTGAGGGTGCCTCCTATACGTCAGGATGTATGCTTGTCTACCTCTCTTAGACACTGATCATGGTTCCAAGGACGAATGTAGACTGATAGAGTTTGTTCACGCTCGATGAAGTTGATTCAAGCTTGCACTTCTGTTATAAAACACAAAGCGTGTTTTACCTTGGGTAAGGATTCTAGAGTGGTGTTCCAGTTCAGTTGCTCTGAACAGTCTACCCCCATGGTCTGCATCGTTCCTTTACCCCTAATTCCTGGCAATCAACGGACGTAGAAACAAACTAAACCGGCAGAATCCAGGAGCGAAACACACCATCCACCACCATCATCATGAGTATAAGCCCTGACGCTAGGCTTCAAGCCCATTCAAGTCGGAGTGGAGTTGCGGAATCTGCAAGTTTTGCTCTTTTCCAGACGAAATTCCGTATCATGCGACTCAGATACCATGAGACCGACAACCCATCGTGCAAAGAGTGCCATTCCTCAATACCAAAGATCCTCCCTCCATTACCTGCACCCATCTACCCGGGGTATCTAAACCTCCCATGCAAAACGAAGCATACCTCTCGTCATAGAGACGGCCATATCCGAGTATGTTGTCTCATCTAGGGCTCATCTCCCGCACTCTTGTGAGCCCCGCCGCACAACCGCAGCTTCGTCGTGCTTCAGTCTACTTCCTCGCCCAAGCCTACTTGAGCTGTTTGAGAATCTCCGTCAAGAAGTCCTCGAAGCTCAATGTGATGTAACCGTCCCTGTCGTCGTCGTACTTCTTGAACACGTCCGTCATGCGCTTGAGTGAAATGCAAGCCTGAACGAAGAGGTCGAAGGACATGACGCCCTCACCGCGCTTGTCGTACGTCCGGAAGAGGAGCTCGACGAAGCCGGGGCTCAGGCGGTAGCGGAAGGCGATGAGTGCGTTGCTGAACTCGGGGAGCGAGATATTGCCGGAGCGGTCGGCGTCGAAACGGTCAAAGAGGGTGCGCCACGAGGCGAGGAAGGACCAAAGCCCGCAGAACTCAGCGAAACCGATGGTGCCGCTGCGGTCGGAGTCGAACATGCGGATCATCATGCGCACCGTTTGCGGGTCGAAAGCGGTCCAGTCGCCGTTGACGAGGGCGGTGGATAGTTCGCGCTCGGAAAGCTGGCCGGTACCTGTGTAGTCCCATCAGTCGGGCGGGTCTTGGGCAACTACAAAAAGCAGCACTTCTTACCATCCTTATCGACGGCTCGAAAGAGGGGTAGGAGAGTCGGGTCAGCGCCATCGGCAGAGGCATCAGGGGCAGGAGACAGGGGCGGTCTCGAGTTGGGTGGAGGTCGGTGTTGGGCAGTAGGACGCGGGCCGCCCGTCGGAGGAGGAGAGCTGACGCCGTACATGGCGTTGGGGCTCGGCCGGCGGTGGTCGTTCCGGGGATCGGGACGGTGATAATCGTCGCGTGGGACTGGCGGGGGGGGCTTGCTCTCGTAGCGAGGTTGGGAAGCAGGCGGTTGTGAAGGCTTCGGGGCAGCGCCGCCCTTCTGCAATGGGAATGTCAGTTTATCTGCGAATGAGAGATCCGTGATTGAGCGCAGCAAAGTGATGGGATAGTATGGAGTGCGGAAAAGCGCCAGGCGAGCCGGAGGCCGAGGGCGGTAGACAACGTACCTGCTCGGGTTCCGCGAACCTGAGAGGGGGTTAGCACTGCGGGGCAAAACAGATTGGGTGTGAGGGGTTAGGAGGAGTCGTGCAACATGCCTTGGGAGCTCGTCGGGGTTGTAGGGTCTGTTGTACGCCATTGTAACTGCGGTGCGAATGGAGGGCGATCAAATCCAAAGGGAAATCAGGAAATCGTTCTCCGGAGACGACTCGAATGGCGCGGCTCCTGGACTTATGAAGTTGCTGAGGTGGTGGGGGGGTTACTGTGGGCTGAAGAGAGAGGGGAGAGCCGCAGTAGGGGTTCGGTAGGTGGTAGCTGGCTACCAACGTGCTGGCAACCCGGGGGGGAACGGGCAGGCAAGACAGGGGACCACGACTCAAGGTCAGGCGACAGTCGGTACGCTACTTAGGTAGGTAGGTAGGTCGGCAAGAGAGGCAGGCAGGGCTGGTGGGATGGTGCACGAGGATGCGTGTTTAAGGCCGTGGAAGTACCAGTCAGGCTCGGGGGGCCCAAGGCGACTGATGAGCGGAGAAAAAGGGGGTTTCAGCCGCACGCTCCGGTATGACACGAGGTTTCGCTGGTGTAATGTTTGACGTCGGCCCGGTGCAGGACGAAATAGGCTTTCGTTTGTTGACAACGAAAGATTATGATGGCAGGATGAATGGAGGAGGTAAGGGCGTATCGTGCCTTGGAATAATACACGTGTACTGCTCGTTGAATGAAGCCAAGCTTTTGGGGTGCAGGATGACACGGGCAGCGATAACACAGGGAAACAACATCGAAGAGAGCGTCCGTCAGCGTGTATGAGTCGGGCGGCGTCTTGTGTCAACCTCGGGAGAGTGCGAAGATGGTGACTGATGGTCTCTGTTTGTACAGTCAGCCTGCAAGGTCAGGTGGGTTTCCGTAAAATCGCTCGTCTGGGAGTGCGAGCCAAAAACAGAACAGGAGCCCCAGCCAAGGAATCCGGATGGAAAATCTAACAAGGCAGAAAAGAGAAGATGCGTATCGATTGTGTACTTCCGCGCGGAGGAAAACACATCTCTACGGATACAAGAGCACCTGTTGGTAACACGGTAATGTCGCGCGAACTGAAGCGATTCGGACAGCCCCGTCGATAGTTTGCTCGCAAGGACCAGGCATGGGATAATACTAGCACCTCAGTAGATACATTCCATTGTCATGCGCGCTTAGCTCCCGGATATCTCGTATCTATACCGAGTATCTTCGCAGTGACATACGTCGCCGGTCGTCGGTCAGCCGTCGATTCGGTATCGGTATCATGTATCCACTAAAGACCCCCTCCCCCTCCAAGGGGTTGTCTTTCTTCTCAGAATTGAGTCCTGGCGCTGTTGCAAGCCAGGTGTCCTGAGCACTTCAAACTCAGCCTAGGGCGAGCCACTGCAGCGGGCTGCCGTCCTCACTCACTAACAGTCAATCGCTGACCATCTCACCCACTCCTTCAATGACAGATCCTCACGCCCCATCTTCAGTCACCTCATGTTGGTCCATGCGTTAGATTAGTACATATCTCTGGGACACACATACATACACACATGACGCCGGGCCAGACGACGTGACAACGTTGAGATGAGGTGGTCGACTGGTCGTCGTATCTCCGTTTAAGCTTATTTGGGCAAGACCAATTATGGTTGTCAACGCACCTAAGATGATCTGACCTATGGACAGACAGAGACGCCATCTCCAACCTCGACCGAGACTCTCATCTCGCATGTTCGAGTAAAACCTTTCCAGCGGCATCTCGCCCTGTGACATCGCGTGAAGCGTAACCGTGGGAGCTTTCCCAGCCGTAACACCCCAACGTCGTCTGTCTCCCTCCTCCCTCTCCAATCCCGCCCCGCCACAGCCCCGGCACCAACGCCCCTCCCCAGAACGCCGAGCCTCGAGCACGGGACGCCGGCAAGTCGGATTGCGTATGCTTTCCAGCTTTTGCAATTCGCAGCCCTCAACTCGTCCCTTGCCCAACCTTCTCGAACTCATCGAAACTTTCCCCCCCTTCTGTTCTCTCTCTTGTTACCTCCCTCTCTCTCTTCCCTCTTCATCGTATGTATCCGTAATGTGATCCCCTTTCTCCCCTCAAGCGAAACCCCGGAATATTCCAGATTACGCGTCCCTTTTCCCTTTTGGCTTTCCCACCTGCTCCGGTCTTGACAGTTGATCTGTCAAAATCCAACAGTCTGTGTTCACCATTTGTGCACGCTGCTTTCTGGGGCCCTCATACCACGTCGTCTCGGCCGTTGCGCTTTGCCGCTCTTGGATGCCATCAAACAATCCTCACAACCCCAGTCTACTTTGCAGTCAGGCAAGTGTCTGAGGGATCCGAGATGGATCGCCACGCTGCCTATCCCGCCCGTTTCCTTGATTTTGTGCGGGCTGCATGCGAGTTGTGCCACTCTGGGGCTGATTTGCTTGAAACTCCTCTTCCAGGCTTTGAGGAAACCATATACTAGGCGCCAAACCCGTTATCCTTCCTTTCGCTCCTGGTCAAACCGGCAAACGCCAACTCAGCTGGGTGTCAGTCACTTCTCATATACCCTCTCATCGTCTGTCACAGTCCCTCCGCGTGGGCAACGCCTCTGAAACCCGCCAAACCTACGACATCCGACATGGCCGACGACAACCTCTCCACCAACAGCGGCGAGTTCTGGTTGTACGGCTATGGGTACGTTCCCGATCCCTCGAGACAACCCCCCCTCCCCCCCCGGATCCCTGTTGGTCACCCTCTTGGTCGGCGGTTGTCCTTCGGCTCCTCCCACCATTCGTCCCGCACATATCCCTGTTGCATACGAGCCTTGCCTTCGTCGCTCCTAACGTTACAAATCCCATTCTTCAGGAGTTTGATATGGAAACCTCCGCCGCACTTCGGTCAGCCTTATCCCCCTTCCGCTACCCGAGCTACCGGCTGATCTGTGCCGTCTCACACCCCACAGATAGGAGAATCCCTGGTTGGGTGACGGGATACGTCCGTCGCTTCTGGCAAGTTCGTCTCTCCCTCCTTTTCCCCTGACACAACCCGTCTTACCCGGCCCCACGGGACGCGAGGCTCTTTCGCCTCCCTAGTGCCCGCTGTCACCAAAGCTTAGTTGCACCACCGTTGACTGTCTGGTTTCGTCTGGTCTCATAACTGACTCCCCTCTACAGGCAAGGTATCCATCCCACACCCAAAGGGCCGCCGCATGCTTGTTCGCTGGCCTTGTCAAGAGGCGTCTCATCCCATCATCAGTCAGGACCACAGAGGCACACCAGAGGCCCCAGGCCGTGTTGTCACTCTCATCGAGCGTTCGTTCTGGGAGCGGTTGACCGACCATCACGACTCAGCTCCTGACCGCGTATGGGGCGTCGCCTACCGTATCAAGGCCGATAAGGTTGCCGAGGTCAAGGATTACCTCGACATCCGTGAGATCAACGGTTACACCATTCATTACGCCCCTTTCTTTCCGGCTGACGGCTCCGAGCCCATCCGTACTCTTGTGTACATCGGCACTCCGGACAACGACCAGTTCGTCGGCCCCCAGGATCCCCAGGAGCTGGCTGCCCACATCCGCAAGAGCCGCGGTCCGAGTGGGCTGAATATCGACTACCTCCTCGGCCTCGAGAAAGCCCTGGACGAGCTGAGCCCCGAGAGCGGCGACGTCCACATTACCGACCTCTCTGACCGAGTCCGGACCATCATGGCTGCTGAGCTGGAGGGTTCCGGCCATGTTGTTGAAACGTCCCAACCGCCACCACCATCTGCTGCTAGCAACAACTTCCAACAAGAACACAGTATCAGGGAGCAGGAGGAGACAGAAAAGACTGACTGAACAGTATCCCGCACGTTCTTTCACGTATCATTTTTGGAAATTATTCTGTTATCTTTGCCCCCCGCCCTCTGCTCTGCTGCCTCGTGCAACAACCTAGGGCCATGTCGACCAACAACATCATGTTCTCAACAGATCATAGACGAACATGAAAACAAACACGTAGCGTTAGACCACAAATCAGTCGGCATCTGAGACGATATTGAGAACCCAACCACATCCGCGTTCACCCACCCCCGCCCAGAGTCAACAAAAACAAGCATCACCATCATGTGCGTACAATATCAACCATTGGCAACAACCAACGACACATGGAGCAGAAGGGGAAGAAGTCAATGAAGACAGAAGCAGAAAACCATTCCATTTGAGAGAAGACTAGGCCGTTACCAACCCTTGACCGCGGGTTGGGGTTTTAATTTTCCAGAGATCCAGTGCAACAGAAGAACCGGGTATTGTGTTGCAGCGAAGAATATCACCAATGCTCGATCGAACCAACGGGCGCGCACACGAACGTCTGTCAGACTCGGAGGAGGTATCGTCGGCAACAACTCTTGGCCGCGTGCTCACGTGTTGCGAATATCGACAACCAGCGGGCAACGAATCTCCGAAATCTAGCGAGCACTAATAGCCTCGGCCGCCCTGAGGCTGCTGAGACGGGTCCTGCTGGTAGCCGTACGGAGCCTGCGGAGCGTAGCCACCGTCTGCGTAGGGATTGTCAGAAGCAAAATCAATCATTGGAATTCGCGGGTTTCAACTCACCCTGAGGAGGGGCACCGTAGGGCTGCTGAGGGGGGTAGCCACGGCCGTACGCAGGCTGCTGCTGCTGGTACATGTTGGGGACGCCGACCGGGTATCCGCCCGGGGCAGCGCCGTAGGGCGCAGGGGGGGCGCCGCCGTAGCCGCCACGCCCGCCGCCGAAGCCGCCGCCGCCGCCGCGGAATCCACCACCGCCACCGCCACGGGGGCCGTTGTCGGAAGCCTTGTCAACGCGGATAGTGCGTCCGTCAAACCTATCAACATATTTTGTCAGTTGGCCAATCTCGTCATACTTTCATTGCGCCGGGACAAGCTAGCAATGGGAAAAATATTGGCAAAGGCAGCGTACTCGACGTTGTTCATGGCGGCAATGGCCTTCTGGGCATCTCCGTCCTGGGTGTAGCGGACGAAGCCGAATCCACGGCTACGGCCAGTGTCGCGATCCTTCACAACGACCTTTCAAAACGGAAGCAAACACAGGTCAGATCTCTCTCTCTCTCTTTTTCTCTCCTCAATATTCTTGCTGGACGGTTGGGACAAAGTGTCTCTCCAAAGTCCATGACAACACGCCGCTCTTAAGAAAGTTTCTTCGCGGCCCGGACGATCAGTACTTACAGCTTCCTCGACGGCACCAAACTCCTCAAACTTCTGTCTGAGGGTGCCTTCCTCAGTGTGCCATGCAAGGCCGCTGGAGGACGTACTGTTAGCAAAAGCTTATTTGGTGCTTGGCGTCATTGGATGCGCCAGTAAGGGAGAAACGTACCCAATGAAAAGCTTGGACATTTTGATTGTTGTTTGTTCTTGCGGAAGAGGTCGATGGTCTGTCGGATAGAATTAGTGTCTGTCTGACAAGAAAGTCCAAGGGAGACTGCGATGCATAAATGCAAATGGTCTTGAGTGGCGCCAAGCGGGGTCTGGACGATTGAAGAAAACGAGGGACGGGAACGGCTCTTTTTGGGACTTCCCAGCTGAGGAGCCGAGGGAATCTCTGGCGGGCCTGCATCCACCTGCACACCAAAGGAGAGGGGCAGTGTTTGAGGGCTGGCTTTGTCACTTGACGATGGCGCGCAACACGAGCCGTCAGAAGCCGAGGCAGAGGCGACAAAGCAAACGTACTGTGTCCAGGCAGGAGGCAGAGAGCAACGATGAAGGCAGGCTGTGTCCAACAAAGAGATGTTGACGTGCGTGCCTGGGTAGGTAGGTGGTGAATCGTGTTACGGGAGGGAGGAGCAGGATCAAGATACAGACCTGGTGGTTGGAGTAAGGTGGGCTGTTGGTAGGAGCGATTGACAGAAGTCGGGTTTGGATCTCTGGGCTTGATGGATCGAAAAAAAGGAAGGAGGGGCGAGTGTGTGAGAGAGAGGAATGCGAAAGGCCACCTGGAGGGGAAAGAAAGGAAATGCAGCTTGCTTAGCGGGAAATTTTTAATGGATGGAGGAAAGGGCGTTGAGGCAGTGCAAAAAAAACAGGTCTAAGGTAAGGTTTGGTGTGTATCTGTATTGAGTGTAGGAGTGGGAGTGTGGGAGGCGGGTGACTGGACAGGACAGTACCGGTAAGGTAGGTAGGCGGGGTGGGTTGAGGAAAGGCAAGGTACGTAGGAGTGGAAGGGGGCGACCGCGGGATTGCAGAAGCAACAGCTCCAGCAACTTCCAGCTTCTCTCGGCCAACATTTGTTTGCCTGGCCTGTCAACCCGTCGACATCACGGCCGCCGGTTTCAAGCTGCAATCGGGCCCTGAGAGGAGGAGGAGGAGGAGGGAGGGGGTCGCGGAATGGGCACACGCATGGGAAAGAGCTCGTGGCGGCGGGACGTGGAGGGGTCCGGCGTGTTGGAGGCAGGTGGAGTCAAAATCGCGCTTTTTTCCTTCTCACATCCCCTCCCTCTTCTTCCTTCTCGACTTCCCTGTTCGAGCTGTCACCACAGTCTCATATTGTGTGTGATGGACGCAGAGTTCGCTGCCACACTTCTTTCCAACGGTGGATAGTTTTACTCTGCTCTGCTGCAGCGGCTCTGGTCTAGTGCCCGACTTGCGACACCAGATTGGGAGGGAATGAAGTGGGAAACAGGGTAGGGAAAATAAAAATGACTTGCTTGCGGTGAAGTAGGCAAGGTCCTGTACCTTGCCTTCGCTTGACCTGAGTACTGTATGTACATGCCAGCCAGCCAGCCCCCATCTTATGGGACCGCTTGAGTGCTGTCTCGTTGTTGCCGCCGCTTCTCTGCTGCTGCTGTTCAGGTGAGGGCCAAGGCGTCTGAGAGATCTCCCCGAGAAGGAGGGACCCATGAAAAAAATATCCATGAACAGCATCCAGTGACATGGGGGCGTTGTCAAGAGGGGACCGCTCAAATCGCAAATTCGGCTTTTCAGCGCAAGGAAAGGGAAGGGCGACCAGAGGAAAAGTGTGAAGGATGGAAAAGGCTGCCAGTCCATCAATGTATGTTTCGGCCAGAGCAAGGTGTGGCAACTGGGTTGGTTGGCTTCCCCTCCAAACAAACATCAAACGGACAATAACCTCACTCATCTAAGTACAAGTATCCGTACAGATAGATACATAACTGCGGTACTTCTGTGCCACATTGCCTTCTTCTCATGCTGCAACGCAGTTTGGCAGTTAGGCCAACGGACAAGACACGACTGCGTCCGGTCGGTCTGAAGCAGTTCGGCCGTGTTACGCAAGACCGTCCGCCCGCAGCCCGACTGACCGACTTCCGAGTGGGTTCCGCCGTCTGAGGTGCCGCGCAGTTCAAAGAGGTTTTGACAGTGTTGTCGCGGCCGGTGTCGTAGGCGTCGTCGCGTTCCGTGGCACAAGAAAGGACGAGCGAGGCACAACTAGGCGCGCGAACTTGCGCACATGGCCTCCAGGCAACTACTCGGGGCCTGGCGGCTCGCAGGAGTTGAACCTTGCTTAGGACCCAAAGGTTCATCACCAGCCTTCGTTTACGCGTACTTTGCCTAACTACCTATCTAAGTTGACGTTGAGTAACCCCGCTGCTGCTGCCGTCAGTCGATACGGTCATACGGATCATCGTGCCCATTCTGCTCACACTCGCAGTTCAGGCGACTAACCAAGCGCCTGCAAGTGTGGTGGGATGAGATGCAGAGACCAGGAGCATGGAAAGCTTCTTGAAACCCATGAACCCAGCCGTTGCATGGGATTGGCAGGCGAAAAAGACTTACTGTCCAGTTGCAGGCAAGCAGAAATCGGGCACGGTGAAGCGGTACATGATGTATATAAGTAAGTGTGCCGCTCGCTTGTTGTTGGCCATCCTCCTGCGTAGACTTCGCTCGCGCACAGACATAGGCGCCGAGGGGGGGGGGGATCAAGCAGGGAAGGGTACAGGCTAGTAGCGCCGTGAAAGGTGATCCTGGAGAAGGTCGTAGTGTTGTGTCGGTACTCAAACGGGTTTCCGGAAGAGTGGGGGGGTAGACAGAGAAAGGCAGAGAAAGACAGAGAGCAGAGAGAGAGAGAGAGAGAGAGAGAGAGAGAGAGAGAGAGAGAGAGAGAGAGAGATAGAG
>PUHP01000297.1:16284-35045 GCA_006783085.1 Colletotrichum shisoi
AGAGAGAGAGAGGAGAGAGAGAGAGAGAGAGAGAGAGAGAGAGAGAGAGAGAGAGAGAGAGAGAGACTGTGAGAGTATGAGGGAGGAGGTGGTGAGAGAGGTACCGTACACGAGAGGGTAATTCTGACACCAAACCCAGATTGGCATCTCTGCATCCCACCACCCGTCGCCATTCGTACTAGCGATAGTGCTGGAAACACCTGCGCGGGACGACAGGCTTGGCCAGCATACTAAGGACGCATTGAACCAAGAGTGACATTCTCACCATTCGACCCCACACTTTGCACAGCCTCCTTCAACCATGCCCTGTTTGAAGCAAGATGAACATGTCTGGAGCTGCAACATGATTCTCCAACGTCCAGCCGTCTCCTGAGAGTGGGGTCTCCTGGTCCCTGACTTGGGTTGTGTGTGTACCTATTGCTGTACACTACCTACTACCACGTCGTCGCTGCAGGGCCTGCGAAACTGGTTCTCGACTCAGCTTGCGTTCCCACTCTGTGCTGTGTGATGTGATGCTCTCCAGGCTGGCAACCAAAGCTGTAGATTGAAGGCAGATGGGGGGAAGCCCATCTCATATGCTTGATCTGAGTAGTCCGGCCATCGAATTGCGACATTGTCCATGCCCCTGATGCCGCCCCCTCCTTACGCATTAGGCGCAAGCGTCCATTCGCTTGTCGACATCTCTAGGTCGTCTTCATTCATCCCTCGTAGGCGTCACAGGGAGCCAGGCCTCGCCTTGCCTGTTTACCGTGCCCTTGAATCGACAGCACGCCTTGCCCGTCAGCCTCGATATGCCCTTTAGGCATCTTGCGGACATGGGTTCATCCTCATGCGCTGACATGCGACCAAGCAGCTTCTTGGGGCAAGCTCCCACTTTGTGGGCATCAACCAAGTCCTCATGCGAGACGTGAGACAATTCGTCTGGGAACTTAGGAAGAGGTCGAGCTTGATTTGGCGCGCAAAACGCCCAATGCCGTCCACTGAAGCTCTCTATCCCCCATGGTCAGCACTGACTAGAAGGAGGTCCAGGAGCAGCTGTGCTGTCGCGATTTGTGTGAGGTATGCGCCGATGCGGTATTGATAACCTCTCATAGTGGATGTCTTCCAATGGACCATGTCGCCCATGTCAGTGGAGAGATGGTCGATCTAGCGGAGACACGGATGGCCACAACCCCTCTGCCGTATCGTCAATTTGGGCTGGTTTTTTTCCCTCTTTTTCTAGGAGGGTGGGGGGTTGGCGGCGAAATGCCCCTCCCCCAAAGCTGCGCACGGCGCACAAACGACCCCTCCTGAAATCGATACTCCTGCTACCTTATTCCTCCGACGAATGTCATGTCGCGATGCCTCTTGTGCCTGGCCGGTAGGGCTCGCCGAATGAAGATCCAAGAGCTTGGTCTTTTTGAAGATCCAGCGACATCCGAAACGACTACAAATTGTTGATGGTTAACAGGTCTTGACCGGACGGGGTTGAAACTTGCTGCGCCTTCGTCGCTGGTCCACCCATGCTTTGTTGCCCGCAAAAAGCACAGAGCTTAGGGCAGCCACGTGCATCGTCACGGATGATGCGACCCTGTAAAAAGTTGTCCGGGCTGAGCACCGATGCCGGTTTCCGTGCCTTACGTCAGGTCAGGCACATCGTCGAAAAATGAGCATGTTCAAAACCCAGTCGCCTCATCGCTGACATTTCTTTTCGACCAATGACACCCCCTCCTCGGCATGATGACTTACATCGTATAACTAAAATCCGAACTATTCAGAGAACGGCGTCACAAACGCATCTGGATGGCTTCTTTCGCAGCTCGTTCGGGTCATGTCATGAGCGCAAAGGTCATCGATTTCGGCGAGCTGTCTGAGTCGATTCACATGATCCGAATTTTCGTCGGGACGGACGATGGGCGGAGACATGGCTTTGGCACAATCCGTGGCCGAGGCCAGCATATCCAACTGCCAATCATCTGTCCAAGCGGCTGGGATCCGGCGTGTTCCCCCCATCGCCAAGGTGATGCTATCAATAGCATCAGGCCGGGTTTTCGACACAAGACACGTCCCGTCACCACCGGGTCAGGCACTCCGGGGACGGCCACAGCTTGGGGTTTACATCAACCACATGGCAAGTGCACCGGCCCGCCTATGTAACACTCGGCCGGACGCAAGGATCGGACCAAGTTTGATAGTGTTATTGTCATGTCCCAGGAATACCTCCCTACTGTATCACAGATCTCGTTTGTGTCTCGTACGCCCAGTTTGCGTCGTATGTGAATCTTTTCCCTTAATACTGAAGCAGGTCATACAGACCCTCTTCCTATGTGTCGAGAACTGAACATGACGGCGAGTAATCGCTGTATAACTGGACGAGGTTGAAGTCTTGAAAGTCAGGGTCGCTTGGAGACTTATGCTTGCCATTGCTGTTGCACAGCAAACTTAGCGCGGCGATCTTGTCATCCACAGAGTTCTTTCCAGCATCGTGGAAGGTTACATAGGCAAGATGTTCAACCCTGGCGGGTCCCACCTTACCTTACCGACTACACTTTCGCGCGGGCATGGGGAGCCCTTTCTGCCTTGTAATGCGGAGACAGTCAGCAGGAAGTCATGTTTGAAGATTGAAACAGCAGGAAGTGACGAGGCCGTCGTGGGTTAAGAACTGGCGCACTAACGACCGATGCCGATGTGCTTGGTGTATCATGTACTAACCAAGGTGGGCCCCCTTTCCACGACAACATCATGCTGTAGCGCATGTCCCCTCTAGAACAGTCGACACGTCCTGTCCGCGAAGACCGACCCAGTTTTGCCCGCCATCAGCTTGTGCCCGCGTTCTTCTCTTATCACTGAATTGTTGGGCAACGAGTCTCCCGATACTACGAGGAGCGTAGAAGCCACATGCGATGAACCGCCGCTCTGTAACGTCTCATGGCGGTCGCGACCAACAACGCGCCGATAACCGAAACAACCACTATCATGGTCCCCTCGGTGAAACAGAAACAGCGATGTATCGACTCAACTCTAATCCAGAACTAGGAGATGGGTTTCCGGGTGTTATCCTTCACCCAGATACAGGAGATAGTGTGGGGATGGTGGAACACTGGCTTTCTAGCGTTAGTAGGAGAGGTATAATTCCTCCGGAGACAATGACCGGTCAGCATCAAGGTCAGGATCATCCGAATGTTTTGGGCTGGCGGCCCCATGGTCTTCTTGTCCAGGGCGTGCCGCAGCAGAGATACAAACGCCCTCGGTCGCGGGACAGTTCCATCATCATCGACTCAGCCAAGAAAGCAGGTCGGTCGCCTTCAACAGCAGCAGGACAACGACCAAGGAACACAACCAAACCCAATGACACTTTTGTTTTGGAGGATACCCTTCCTACGAAATTTGACAAGCGTTCAAGGCACAGAACGAGAGAAGGCCGATACGATACCCAGAAACATGCACAGCAAAAACGAAAGAAATCTAGCGACGAGCGCCGTGCACCCTCTAAAGTCCCGTCGAAGGAAACGGGTTTCTCCCGCCGCGAGGTATTGGATGATTTCCGCTCCGACGCCATTCTCAATGATAGACTCACGGTAAGCAAAAACGGTCACGCATGCGATCTTTTGTTAACCAGCTCAGTTGCAACCTTGCCTCACACCCGGGCTTTTCCAGAATGGCCGCATGTCATCACCGAAGCCTGGTGCGTTGGTCTTCCAAAACCAAATTGGACAATTCATCTGCCAGCGTTCTGTTAACGCGTGCCAGTCGAAGAATTAGCTTATAACTCAATGATCTCTCTTCTTGAACATCGTCCGTCGCGCCAGTCATGGCAGCAGCAACAAAGCTCCGAAGTTAAGGGGAGGAAGCGACGGGAAAAGGAACTGGAAGAGATGGGGACCGTCTTTGGACAAAAGGTGACACCATCAGACGATGTCCGAAGACCACCCAATGGTAAATATGAAAACTGGCGAGGAAGGGATCGGCTTTCTGACTATTACAATGGGCTGCCCGAAGCCAATGCGCGGTCGATAAGAGCCATGAAAGACGAAGCCGATTCAAGAAACAGTAAAACGCGACAACGGCCAGATGGTGAAGCCAATTCTAGGTCGAGTCAGCCATTGCGGTCGAGTAGCCAACCCACAAGCAGGAATCGTCGAACGCCCGTACAAAACCACACTGATGGCCGGTCGGTTAGTAGTACCCCCGAGCCAGTTCGAGAAGCCCTTAAGCAGACCGGTGTTTTCAATAAGACCAGACTACCGGGAAGTTTTAGCAATTCGAAAGCTAGTTGTCGTCCGGTTGACGATGTGCACCTCCAGAACCGAAACCTAAAAGACGACGAAGTGCACATTGTCCTCCCTGGGGCCGTGGTGGAAAGACCCCGACTTATTCGGTACACGGACAAGGGAACAATGACGAATATCGAACTTTCCCTGTCACCAGATGGACCAAAGGCACCCGAAAATCTGGAAGTTGAACTTGCTGCGGGCACGCCTCAAGGCTCGAGGCCTTCGAAAATGGTAGTAGGAGCGGCAGGTCTGTCGACACAGCAGGAGATGAACAACACGAGTAATGTACAAAAGATACACTCGGAACCACAGTGGAAAGAGAACATATCTACTCGAGCATCACCAAAAGCCCCCCACAGGATACCGGGAGAAGCATCTACGATGAACGTGTCCTCCCTTCCGAGCGTCAGTGAAGTCGAACCAAAACCGACCGACGCTGCCTGGCCTCACGACGAAGTTGCGCCAAACCCCCACATTGAAGAAAAGACGGCGGCCAAGTCCCAGAACAGATGGATACGGAGGATAGAGTTTGCTGTGTCTGATGTGTCTCGGGCATCACTGTCGGCAAAAGAAAGTAGGGAGACCGACTATCATGTGCCCAAAGGCAGCGCGATTTGCGATGAGTCAACTTTCTTTCCCAACAGACGTCTCATGAGCGACTCAAATAGTGGGTGGCGAAACGGGATTGGTCCAGAGGAAGAGACAACTACACGGCCGTATGCTTTTCGTCGATCAATCTCACGGGGAAGTCAGCCACAAGGCCTTCGTTGTATCCGTGCCCCTACTACACAAGAGCATAGGCCAACGCCAGGACTCAACCCGTCTGAGTTCCAATATACGGAGAGCATGATCGACTACATAGCGCGCATCGAACAAGACGTGCTGCGGAGGGAACACGCCCCCAGACCCCAAGGGGGGCCATTTCGCAACAACATGGCTTACCAGCAGAGAGCAAACGACTTCGCTGTGCCAGAAACCCAAGTCCTCTGGGAAAGTGCTCTAATACCCGAAAAGCACGACTGGAATTGTTTAGGAGATGCTAGTATCAGCGGGCCAAGAGCAAAGCAATTGCCGGAAACCGAGTTTTACACGCAAAAAAACAACCTTCAACAATCCATGGACCCTAGAGACACTTGCGAACAGGAAGAAATACATGCATTCTGGCGTCCGAATTACTTTTATTACTGATGCAGTTACTCGGGTTCCTGGCCCTTCCACTTCTGCCTAAGACTTGCTACATCAACGTCGCACTTCTCGGCTTTTGCAATGATAGCATTAGCATTCCCCGTTACCGGCGCATCGATCATCATGCCGTCGAGTGTCCAGGCTCCACGACCCGCCTTGCTTGCTTTCTCGTCTGCGATTGCAACACGTACGGCCCATTCCACCTCCTTTTCGCCGGGGGCAAACAACTTCTGAACAAGGGCCACCTGGTTGGGGTGGATGCATTGTTTGCCGTTGAAGCCCATTGATTTGCCCCCGAGCGACTCCTCTTCCAACCGCTTCAAGCCTTCGTCACCCCTAAATGAGGTGCAGACAAGATCAATTGCACTAGGCAAGCCGGCGGCCCTCGCCGCGGTAACGATGGCTGATCGCGCATACAAAAACTCCGTAAGGGAAGGCGTTCTCGTCAGAGATAAATCCAGGGCGAAATCCTCGGCAGCAAATACTAGACCACTGAGGTAGGGTGACGCCTTGCAAATTTCGGGTAGGTTCATGATTGACCGAGCAGACTCAACCAAGGCAATGACCTTGATGGGATTCTGAGACGTTGATGCGTGTCTCTCGGGAGCTACGTGACGCAATACATCGGTGACGTATGTTAAGTCGGCGGCGGAGTTGACTTTTGGGACTACGACAGCATCGACGTTGGGTAGTGCGCCGAGGGAAGTCAGATCGTCCAGAGCATACTTGGTTTCCACAGCGTTAATCCGTACGGCCAGTTCGGAGATGGACGGTGGTCGCGAAGCATTCTTCTCGAGAAAAGACCTAAGTTGACCTCGGGCCTGTGTCTTTAAGGAAGGCGTCATGGAGTCCTCAAGATCATACGTCACGTTATCGGAATTTAGGCCCAACGACTTGGCGAGCATCTTTTCCGACGACGAGGGCACTGGTTCATCAATGTTAGTCCGAGTCGTTGCACATGTATGTATGGGCCGCATTTACCATAGAGCAGCGCTCGGCGGACGATTGAAGAGGACCTGGCTGCCATTATGGATAGCTTCGTCCACAGTAGGAGTATCCACTTGGCTTGTGTAGGTGTAGTCTATCACCCTTGAATCGACTGAGAGTTGGTTGAAAAGAACGGATGGAACTCAGCGATGCTGTGTCACGGACACGACAGGGACCGGATTGCACGAACACGGCCATTTAACAGCCGGGGCCGGCAGTCTGTGGTCACTCTGCGGACGGCGCTCGGTAAGTTGGGTTCGGAGCAGTTGGCAGCAAGTCGGCTATTTGAGATTTGGGGGATTGCTGATGATGTAATGCTAGCTCTAATCAAAAGCTGGGGTACGGAACCTGGCAATTCTGCCGTGAATGACCGACTGCCCTTAGACCCCTGAGATATGATATGTGTTCGGTGAAGTACTTACCTTGGCACCGACCGTGAGTGGGTCTGATACTACAGCGGCATGCACCCCTGGCGGAATAATTCAGCCTCCACCCGCCGAACAGCTTACCGTAGCTTCAACGGGGGCCAGTGTTAGTTATGTGAGAGGACAGCTGAATCCATGCCTGCGGCCCGCGCATTACGACAGCTGTACCGTAATGAGTTTCTGGCCAACCTTCGAATAGGCATCCCTCTCGTCCCGACCAACACCAGGAAGCGCACGACTTGCCCACGAAGCCACGAGATGCACACGGCTACGACGTATACGAGCTCCAGTTCCTGATAGCCGATCTCAAACCGAGGAGATTTGAAACCATCGAAGCCCATCTGCGATTACTGCGCCGGCATTTCGAACAATCTCGCCCGACATGGATTCCTCGCAACAGCAGCAAGAAGCCCCAGGCTCCCTGAGCTGGCGATTGAGCTCGCATCCCATCACTCTGTTGACCTTTCTGTCGTTTCGGATATGTAAGTCGACCCGCGATCCTGGATGACTTGCAGGGCCTGAAGACTGACGCGGAGCCGGGCAACAGCAAGCGTTCTCGTGTACTTCCTGGGATTGTGGATCATCAGAAGCATGTACGTTGTCGCATATCCTCTGCTCTTCGAACACCCAGTCGGATTCGCCCATCAACCGTCTCATCCATCTCGGGTCATACTACGCGAAGGCGGGCATGCATCGAACCTTCGAGCCCACGTGCTCCACGGGACAGTTCCACTCGCAGTTATGGATTGCTAACCCAATCGCTCCAATAGGATCATGATTTTTATCATCACCATCCTTCTCCTCGCCGCCGACTTCTACTATCTCAAGAACATCGCCGGCCGCCGACTCGTAGGACTTCGGTGGTGGAACGAGGTGGACGCGCAGACGGGCGACTCGCAGTGGGTCTTTGAGAGCAGCGAGCCGGGGACCAAGACGATCAACCCGACCGACAGCCGCTTCTTCTGGCTTGCTCTTTACACTCAGCCAATCCTCTGGGTACTCCTCGCCATCTTCGCGCTCGTACGGTTGCAATTCCTGTGGTTGCCGCTTGTTGGTAAGTGCGACCAAAACCTGGCTCTCCTCGACCTTGCCATTCCCATAAGACGGGGACCGAGGAGACTGCATCGTGGACCCAACCACCAAAATAGACAAGGATGGCCTGCGCCACATTTGTGCAAATCGGTTGACACCATGCTAACTCCATGTTCCGCAGTCATCGCCTTGGTTCTAACCATTATGAACGCCATGGCCTTCTCAAGGTGCGATAAGTTCAGTCACGCGTCCAACATGGCCGGAAGCGCCCTCTACTCTGGTGGCCTGGCAGGCAGTATCGCAAGTAACATGGTAGGTCGGTTATTCAACCGTGGCTGAGCCACGTCTGCCCTTGAGCTGCATCGTTCGGCTATGGAGAATTGGAGGTCTTTGAATTGAATAAAGGCTTTGCGGTCTGTACCACGAGAGCTTGTTTTTCTTTATACTTCTTCTCCCCCCCCCCTCTCGTTGCAGGAACATAAACATGCAACACTGAAGCTGCTGCCGGCGAGGGCAACAAGAAAAGGAGGTGGGCAAGGAGGAGGGAGAAGAAGACGGGATGCGCAAAACAGGAGAAGGAAACGTGCGTAGTCGTCCCCCGCGAGGCCAGACGAATCGGTGGTTTGCAGATATTGCGATACCCACCCCCAGCTGTATACTAGACATGTAAGCATGGCTCGGGAGAGTTTTGTCTTTTCGAATGATCAGGGCTCTTTTTCTTTTGGTACGCAGTCTCGTGGTGATTGCTGTCACGGATGTCTCCAACTCACTGCGGTAACGGTTGGAGGAAGACACTCCTATCCTTACGGCTTGACGATGATATGAGAAAGGGGTGGGGGGACGGCTCGCTCGAAGAGTCAACCACTTACTCGCTGGCGCAGCGTTCTTCACAGGGTTCTGCACTTGTACGGCAATTGTCACGTTTGGATATACGGATCATATGTCGTTGATCGTATGTCCATGGGCCCCCAAGGCGCAGGTTGTCTCATGCACACCTACTCTTCTCGCCGGCTTACTACAAGGACTCGGATGACTCGATAGCACCATCGCCTCTAACACCGCTCCTCGCAGCTTCGGCATTATGCATACAAAAGACTTCGCCACAACTGTGTCCCTTGATGTGACGCATGTGCCAAAAGAACAACAACAAACAGAGTAGAACAGAATAGACTCTTCGCTCCCGTCCATTGCATATACTGCAAACCTTTCCAGCCATCAACCAGAGCAGTCCTCCTTTCCATGCGGTACGGGGTATCAAGAACCCTCCAGAAACGAAGGACTAAAGGCACCGCGGTTACAAAACGCCTTGACTCGCATGTATGCTGTTCGAAACGAAGAACCAATCCGCTACAGTGACATTGGAACAGGAAGAAAAAGAAAGAGAGAAGTAGGGGGATAGCAAACAAGAACTATGCAACAAGAAGTCGCATTCTAGCGAACTAAAAATGGGGGACGGGGGTGGGGGTGGGGGCACTGGTTCAGACGTAGCCACCAACAACGACAATGGCTGTCAACGTTGCCCCTGCTCCTGTCCCTGACGCTGTCCCTGGCCAGCCCGCTCAATTGCGACGTCTAACGCCAGCTCTTCCTCCTCCAGTCGCCGTATCTCGTCCGCTGTCATTCCATCTTCGATCAGATGCGAGACGGTTGCGTTGACGTTTGGCGTCGACGATCGTGCGCCGTTGCGGGTCATGTCTTCCACAGACCTCGTGACGATAGGCGTTTGCTCCTCCTCGCTGTACGGCGCCAGGATGCGACGCTCCGTGGCACTGACGACAGAGGCGGGCACGCCAGCTTCTTGGCCACTACCCCGTTGGATGTGGTGCTGCTGTTCCGGCACGTGCTGGGCGTTCTGTCCGTCGTCGGAGTAAGGGGAGTGCGGTGACTCGGTGGCGTGGGCGCGATTCTCCTTGTCGGCGAGGTATTCGCGAGGA
This sequence comes from Colletotrichum shisoi, assembly GCA_006783085.1. NCBI lineage: Eukaryota > Fungi > Ascomycota > Sordariomycetes > Glomerellales > Glomerellaceae > Colletotrichum > Colletotrichum shisoi. The sequence continues at coordinate 26,101 of PUHP01000297.1, forward strand.
TCGTGATCGGGGCCGTAGACGCCGTTCGGGACGTGGCCCGCGCGACGGCGCCGACGGAGGAAGAACCAGACCAGGAAGGGGATTAGAGCGAGGCCAAGCACCGATCCGATGACAATACCGGCAATGGCACCGGCAGGGAGGCCAGACCTGATGCTTCCACTATTACTTTTCCCGCTGGTCTCGAGCGATGGGCTGGTGGATGAGAGAGTAGTCGTGGCGACGACGGACGCTGTTGGTCCCGAGGCAGTATCCGGGCCCGATTCCGAGCTGGAGGGGCCCTCCTCGCCAAAGTTCTTCGGATCCGTGGCCATCATGACCCGAAGTCTCTCTACAGTCTCGTCATACTGTGCAAAGCCGTCTAGAACAGTAAACACCCCGCTTGTTGTACTGCGGGCTCCATTGCTCGACTCCCACTCAACCGTCAGATACATGTCCACGTTTTCATAGCGCGACAGGTTCTTGCCCTGTCTCAGTTCGCCGACTGGCAGGAGGACGCTGTCCTGACCCAATGTCACTGAAACAAACTATTAGTAACGGTGGACAGAGCAGTCTGAAGTGACCAATTCCGAAGGTCGCCGGGATTTTAATACATGGCACACTCACTCTTACTAGGCTCGGCGCTGATCCGACCTCTCAGCATGGCGTGAGTCGTCGCCCGAGAGGCCTCGACCGGTTGTGGGGTTGACTCTTCCGAATTGGCAGCCGCCTGATCGATCGTCTGATTCCCACCACCCATCTGACCTAGCCAGGTAACCTTTACAATCCCAATTTTCTGCTGGGGGTCTCCCTTGAGGGACCATTTGACTTGGTGCGTGATGTCGTCTACCATGATGATACGGCTGTTTGGCTGTGTTCCTAAGGTGGAGTTGATGAAGGTGAGAGTAAAGGTATCGTTCATGCGTGTAGTCTCGGCCGCCGGGACCTTCGGCTCGACAGACCAGTGGGGCTGGGAAGACTCTTCGGTCCCAAAAGCGATGTTGTCGTCGGCGTCATCGGCGTCATCGGCGATGACAGGTCCCAACGGTGCAGAGAAGGGGGCGTTCATTGCCAATGCCATTTCTACTAAAGGCGGCGAGTTGCCAGGCAATCCGGTAAAAAGCAAGGTGCCGTCGTGTCGTCCCGTTGCCTGCAATGTTCGGTGTGTCCAAGCCTATCGGTTTCGATGGCCGGGCGCGAGTATCCTTCGGTCCGCTCTCGTATAAGTCACGAAGCAGTTTGAGTCTACCGGTATTGTCAAAGCCCAGCACAATTCCTCTCGTCGAAACCCCCCGTCGCTTTGGAGATGAAGGTACGAATCGAACAAGTGAAACTCGGAAATCGAGGAAAGTCGGATCAATGGAGTGATGAGGAGGTTAGGAAAATAAGGTAGGGAAAGAGGAGAGAGAGTCTGGGAAAGTGGGGACGGCCGCCTGCTAGCACTCCTGCTACCCGCTCGGCTTGTACTACTATGTGAAGAGGGACGCGAGAGAGAATGGCAGAACAAAACCGCAGACACAAGGAGGGAGGAAGCGAGTCTCAAGGCGGACAGGGGGGAGGATATTGCTGTCCTGCTTTTGTTGGTCAGGCCGCGGGGCGTTGGGTCAGTTTTGCTGACTGGAGCGCGCGCGTTGGTGCTTTGAGTCGTTCAGCTGGAGACGCCCGCCTGGCCCGGTCGTTGGTGCTGGAAGGCGCATCGACGTCCTGGATTGGGTTGGCGCGCAGGATGGGGGATCCGCGCTACGCCATCTGCACCAAGCCACGCGCCAATGCTGCGCCGCGCATAGAAATGTGGGAAGGTAGGATTTATGGACATTGGATCATTCACCCATTCAAAGGCGCTTCTTCCACCCCAGGCCTGGCACTATGGTTCTCAGACGAGAGAAGTGAGAATTGCCGTTTGTCTCTTTTGAGGCGCTGTTTCCCCCCCTCGCGGAGCCGAGTTCGCAGCATCGGTCGTCGTCATCATCATCATTCTTCAGATAGAAGCAGTGACCTCGGTGACAAGCTGCTAGCAAGGTCGGAGACTAGGTAGGAAGCCGTCTCTCTGAAAATCGAAAACGTCTGGACAGCAACAGGGTTGACTGCAGGGTCCATGGTGGCATCCATGAGCCCATTCAACAGGCATCACGCCCCAGGGTAGTGGCAGGGTCGCGAATCCCATCGAAGCCCCCTCCCCGGAAGCGTGCAGACTTTGTTCTTTCAAGACCCTCATCATCAAATCACGCGCAATCCCGAAATCCGGACAAACGCTCAGTAAGCCGTTGCACCATAGCTACCGGGGAGTGTTGCGATGCGAAGCCAAGGAAACACAGTCGAGGCGAGGAAGTGTGTAACCCTCTTGTTGGATGGTGGCCGTCAAGAACCGGGCCTCACAAGAACCGACTATTCCGTTTCGTTTCCCGTCCATTTCTCTCCCTCGAGAGCCGTTGTGTACCGTTCCTCGAGGAGGTCAGGCCGAAAAGGGACGTCCCCGGGTGGTAATTTGTAAGGCTGGACGGAAGCATAGACGCTAAACGGCCCCACGTTTGGCAAACTTGCACCATCCAATGGAACGTGGGCGCGGGCATGATGCTATTAATTGAAACAAAGACGCCCACGCCCCCTGCAGACATGTAGAGCGAGTCTGCGAGAGAAGCATGCATGAGAAGCACAGTGGCGAACAGGCAGGCAGGCAGACGTGGCCGCCAATGGTCTAGCGCCATCCTGCTAGTGCCGCTGCGGCTGATGTTGGACGGGGCGATGCCAATCCTTCTTCTCGTTGCTTGTGCCGACGCTCGAATTGAGAAGGGTTCGCACCACCAAGGTTGACGGGGACGGGTATCGGCTCCTGTGTACATACCCGCCAACATAAAAGGCATTATAGACAGACTGTGGTGCAGCTGTGTTTCTCGTGTCCTCGCACGGCCGTCGTCCCGTAACCCACGCCCATCTCAACTTTTGTTTCTCGATGTTGGACTTCTTCTACCCTCGAGAGATGAACTCCCATCTCATCTTGTTACCGTTCCCCGTCCCCCGTCCCCCGTCCCCGTCCCCGTCCCCGCTGCGTCGGAGCCGTATACCTTGACCGCCGACATCCCCTTCCCTTCCTTCTGCTGCCTGCCGATCCGACTCCACCAATTCCACTCGGTCAGCCCGCCCCGGGCCGGCTCTGCCTGATCTCAAACGGTGATTATGTGACACTTCCCCGTCCATGCCGTCGAAGTCCCGTAACCCAGAGGTCCAACAGGCGTCTTTGATTAGCTACCATCAGCATCCGTACCTATCCCCGAGATCGACGTCTCCACTTCATCGGTAACTCGCCCGTCGCTCGTTTATGTGCTCCTCTTCTCTCTGTCGTGGTTCGCACTTGGCCATGGCAGACGGCCGCGCTGGGTGTCTCCCAGGGGCCGCCCCCTTTGTCAACTTCGATGCCGGCGATTTCTCAACAGGCCCAACCGTCATTTGTCCACAGGGATCGTTCTTATCAACCCCGTCTCTCCTGCAGCATGCATGTGCCACGCAAACAGATCGAACCAACAACCGCCGACGCGGTCAATTGTCCGTCGGGCGTCATACCTCCCCCGGCAAAGGGCCACGCAGGGGAAGCAAACAACTCGGGGCATAGGCAGTGTATGCGTATGGGCTCGCGAAACCCTGCGTAGCTATCCCACTCGACCAGCGTGGAGGGGAGACGTCCAGATCAGATCGATACTCAAAACAAGCAGCCCAAGAGCGCTGACACCGCCCTCCTCTCTCGGCACGTCTAGAATGATACAGTGCACGCCATATTTCTACCTGAAAGTCTATTGTCAGTGAGTGATAAGGGAGAGAGAGTGTACTCTCCATCTGTAGTATTATTTCCCGCTTCATCGCAGACGAACTATGTACTCGAAAAGTCCTACCGTTTTGCAGCAGCATAACCAAACGCTGAGGCCCAACAAAAGACCAACTGCATACCATTTGTACAGGATGGGGCAAGCGTGAATATGCCTCGTTCGCGCCGTGTCCGCATTTCCTCAAACGCAGCAACAACACTCGTGGGGAGAGCTGCAAAATGGAAGAAATATGGAAGACAGTAAAGAAAGACTCGATGCGCCGTCTCCCATTCATCCGATTATGCAAAAGTCATTTGTATCTCCTTCTCCTTCCCAAAGTCATCGTCGTCGTCGTCGTCGTCGATATCTGCCCATGGGTTCGACGCCGTCATATTGGGGACCGTCTGCGCCGACTTCATCTCGGGCCGTGTAGGAGGATCATCTTTCGGGGGAGGCCGCGGCGCCGGCGGCGGGTCGTGGAAAGAGGTGTCGAACGTCATCTCGACCTCCTCATCGAGCGGGGACGGCGCCGCGTGGTATGGCGACACGGCCCTCTGCGTCGGCGAGAACGTCTGGCTCGAGCGGAACGTCGGTGTCCGCTCCGGCGTGTAAGAGTACGAGCCGGTGGTCTCGTACGATGCACGATTCGGCACAGCGTATGCGCTCTTTGTTTCGCGCAGATTGTCCCGCGGGTTCAGCGATGAGTTTGACGAATTCAAGTCGAGCTTCATCGGCGGAAGCGTAGACTTCAGCTCCCTCACTTGGAACTCCTCGGGGTCCTCCTGCGTCGATGTGTTCTTCTCCTTTGCCAGCTCGGCTCGGATGGCCTCGACGTCGAACAGGACACCGTGGTTGTTGCCCTCCTTGTCTTCCGTCCTCGGGTTCGGCTTGCTTCCGTCTTTGGTCGAGTCTTCATAGATCTCCCATTTTTCCTTGTCCGTCTTCTTCCCCCGTCCGAAGATAGAGAATCTGCTTTTCTTCTTCTGCCCTTCCCTTTCGAGCTCCTTACGGGCCTCCTCAATCTCGTTGATGAGTTCGCGCTGGCGCTCCTGATGGTTCTCCGGGTCCGGGTCCTCGATTTCGCTAAACTCGTCGCTCTCCACGAGCCAGCCGCATTCCCGGAGGAGACGTGGCATGGCCTTCCGGTACTCCATGTGCCCCTTGACGAACTCCGTCACGTCGAAATTTTCAATCCACGGCAGCTCTTCAATGGCGGTCAAACCGGCCACTTTGCGAGGGCCACCGCCCGTTAACCGGAAGAGGTAGGCAAGAATCCAGTCGTTGCTGCTGTATCCATTCACGAACCTCCCGGGCACGACAGTGCGTGCTCGCAGGTATTCGTCTTTCTTGATGATCAAGGGCGATCCGAACAAGTAGACGTTCTGCACCACGCCGTATGCCCCCTTCCTCGCCAATTCCAGTAGGCAAGAGAAAATTACTCGCGATCCGAGTGAATATCCAACAAGGGTTACTGGGCGGGTTCCCAAGTTTCTGTCGATAAGTGAATCCGCCAGAATCAGACCCGCAGCCCAAGCTCTGTCCTGCGAGACGCTCCATGGGTTGTCAATCAAGTATGCCAGCTTTGTCAAGACTACCGGCAGCGACAGGGCGGCCATTAAACTTGTCAAGATGGTGCTTGCTAAGACCTGCTGGAGTCCTTGGGTGAGAGCCTAGTGGTTGTTAGACACGGACAACGGACGGAAGATGACGACTCGACTCACCTCCGTAGCAAGAATGTTGATGGTGTCACCCATACTCCTTAGCATTTCAGGCTCCCAATAAACCGAGTACAAGTCACCCATGATGGGATCCACCGTGCTGAAAGGCAAGCGAACGTCGTCCACTTTGCCCGTCATCCATCCGGCCACCGTCACCACAAGATGAACTCGCTTGTTGTTGTGTAACGGCCGGTACTCGAAGGTCTTGACGGCCCCCGTTCGTCGGTTCGCGGCTCGAACACCAATAACGCTGCCAGAAGCTGCTGCGCTGGATGTGATAATAGCAGCCCCGCCGACCCCTCCCAGGAAAGTTGACGTGCCGGTTACTCCAATAGTGGTGAATCCGGCTGCCAAGCCAGCACCAATGACAGGAGCAAGTAGACCAGCCGACAAGCCGATGACCAGCCCGCCGCCGACGGTGGCCAAGCCCATCATCATGTATCGTTTCCTAAGAGCCTGTTTCCTCCTGTGCTCCATGTGTTCATCCTCATTCCAGTTCTCCTTCTCGGCGGCCTGCTGCATTTCCAACGCATCCGTCACCTTTTTTTCGAATTTTCTAACATCCAGCCATTCAATCTCGAGACTCTTGCCGACTCGCTCCAGCAATATTCTAGACCGACAATCATATACGGAGTCGGCAATTAAAAGTAAGAAGAGATCGCATAGTACTGTCCACCGCAGGTCGATATCAATCTTATCAGACGTGACCATCTGGGCCGGGGTCTTGACAGGGGGCAACTCTTCTACCTCATGAGTTTTGTATGGTGGTGGGGCTTCGGCGGCCTTCTCGTCCTGAGAGAGGGCAGGTGAAGGGGGAGGGAGAGTCTTGGGTGACGAGAGAGACGCTGAACGCCGGGCTTCATCCTCAGCCGTGGGATTTTTGACCCGTGCATTGGCCATCAATATGGGTGTCAAGTCGGAGGGCACGACGCCGTGGTCGCTCAATTGCTCGACCATGATCTGCTCTGCGGAGCTGATATCCATGTGAGAGTACAGACGGACCATCATCTTCTGTCCCCACATCTTGGTTGATTCGGCGGACATGTTGACCTCTTTCTTCGTAGACCTTGTGTGTTCAACACTCTCGGCCTCCTTAACCATGCTGTGGATCTCCAGTCTCGTCAGTCCCACGTAGGCGATTCTCTGCCCTTCGGTGAGCAGATCCTTGGTTGCCTGCATCTGAGATACGGCATCACGTGCCTCGCTGTCGTCTTCGCCAATGCTCGTACCATTGACTTCTTTGAAGAGGTACTGGGTATTGTCGTCCATACTCGTTGCTGATTCGGCGTCGTCGTCCATGATCACTCGGGTATATCCTTTCCCTGCGCCTCCTAGTCCACCGTAACCGTATTTTTCCTCCTCTTCTTCAGCTGTGTACTCCTTTGCAACCAGCCTGTTGTCGTCATCATAAATGTCATAGGGAGCATATGCTGGCATCGCCTGCCAGTCGGCATCCTCCTTGTCTTCTTCCTCCTTTTTATCCGATGTCAGCTGCTGGTGCGAAAACTCGGACATGACCACATTGCTGGCGGTGCTGTTATCTCTCTTGTGACGAGCAATTGGAGAAGAAGATTCGGCTGCCTTGGGTTCAGGCTCATCTGCCTTATCGACCAGTTTCGCAGGAGATTCTGGTCGGTTCCCGTCCAGTTTAACAGCAGGCGCCGACCGTTGTGGCTCTGCTGCATCCGTCTCCTCAACCTTTCCGTTGAGCGCGAAATTTTGGTCTCTGCTTGTTGCGATCTCTTTCGTTGCCTCATCTTCCGCTGTCGACCGTTTCTCCGCACTGGGCCTCTCGACAGTTACCTCTCGTGGCTGGTCCACCACCCCCTTCTCGTCTTCTCTCTTATCTGCGGCATTCTGGCCCTCGCTATCATTTTTCGTACTTGTCGGCGCCGGCTTGTATAGGTTGTTGTCTTTGTCCAGATTCACGGTAATAGGCGTTGAGGGTGTGTTCGAGTTGGCTCCCGAGGCAGCGGCAGTGGCGGGCTGTTCGGACTGTGCATCCCTGAAGTCATCGTCGCTTTCTAACTCGGCATCAGTGCCGTCTGCATTCTTGTCTTCCGCCGCTTTCGTTTCTTTGGTGCTGTTCACTTCCTTTTCGTCTTGTGTTGGCTCGGCCACGAGCTCCTGCGGGTTGGGTTGGGAATCGGTCGTCTGATCGGTTTCCTCGGAAGGCGGTAGTACGTATCGTCGGATGGGTAGGCCGAAATCGTCAAACTCCGGGTTTTCGCTCGTCATGGCCATAGTTGCAGGAGGCTGTTGTGGTGCAGTCGCATCTGGTGCATGCGTGCCATTCGGTCGCTTCTGGGCCTGCTCCGTGTTGGCGGTGGCGACGGTTGTCATTGGTGAGGGGTTGTTTGTGTTGGCGGTGATAACAGACTCGCCAGAGCCCGCCATGATGAAAGGTGGTATGTACTTTACACAAGCATACGAGCTGTTTCAACGTGCCTAATTTGTGCAGGCAGTTCAAAAAGAGAAGTGGTGGTTTCTTCGGGCTTGTTTCGAGCGTTGGGAAACGGAACGGGTCGCGGGTTTCTGCCGGTTGAGGCGTATGCGGATTAGACGACGCGCAACAAGCCCAGTGGTGCGAGAGCCAACAACCGACTCCGTAAAGTGGCTGAGATTAGAATTACTGTGGAATACGTATGATCCCTAATGCAAATCAAGCCCTTCGACGGTATACACACCTGATGTGTGGACAGGAGATGGAGAGGCAGACAGGGGAGGCTTCCACGTGTTTTTTGTGTCTGGCAGGGGGGCCCGCGGGCTTGAAAGGGATGAGGACGAATTTGTTGGATTATAGGGCACTTTGGAGGGCACTTTCTGTGCGCCTCGGAGTTACGGAGTTAATAGTTATTTCGGCCCGATCTTGGCCCAGCCCATCGGCGATCACGAGGGGACTGCTACGAGCTTTGACCCGGGTAGTGGGCCTCGTGGAGGCCTTAGGCACCCAGGAAAGGGGTTCCTACAGGCTAAGTCGAGGGCAAAGGCCAGGCGTAAGGGTAACTGTCAAATTGACGGGGGTCATTTATGAGGGTCAAATGTGCGTATATTGTGTTGTGTCTGAGTAACTCCTTGCGTTGCCCTTGCGCCCGGCCTTTGCCCTCGACTTGGCCTGTAGGAACCCCTTTCCTGGGTGCCTAAGGCCTCTACGAGGCCTACTACCTAGGTTAAAGCTTGTAGTAGTCCCCTTGTGATTGCTAATAGGCTAGGCTGAGATTAGGCTAAAATAACTATTAACTCTGTAACTCCGAGGCATATAGAAAGTACCCTCTAAAGTACCCTATAATCTAACACACCCCCTTAAGGAAGGCCTTCTTATTAGCCTTTATAGCTTTATAGCTATAAAGGGTAAAGCCTTTACCTTTGTTGCATAAAGGCGTATAATAAGGCCTTTCCTGTACTCCTTATAGTACTTATAGGGTACTTAGTACGTGTAGGAGATTACAGGCCT
>PUHP01000298.1:18271-35231 GCA_006783085.1 Colletotrichum shisoi
ATTCTTATACTACGTAACTATCATTAACATCTAGAGTTAAGCGCACCGGAAGAATGACTGGCGACGACTGCTTTGGATGGTTTTTTCTTTTCTTTTTTTCTTCACGATTTGCATAACTCTAGATGTTAATGATAGTTACGTAGTATTAGAATACGTAAGACTTTTGTCACTGTTACCGATTTCCATCCCTTGGATCGAATCTACCGTTGTCGCATTACTTTTCTATGGTATCTCACACAAACATATGCTGTACAATCACAATCCCCTCTCTCACTCCATTTGCTTCAGGTCTCTGGCGACTTCAAACCGCGCGTCCGTCTTTGCGCGCACTTCCTCGACGTCGACTTCCGGAGCGATCTCGGTCAACGTCAAGCCGCCGTTCTTGCGATCAACTTGAAAGACGCACTGTTTCGTCGACAGTTAGCAACGTGCTTCCCCGAAGAAAGAAAGAAAAAAAAAAAAAAAAAAAGGAGAGTCCCCGAGAGACCACCGACTTACCAGGTCGGTGATGATGGTGCTGACGACGCGGGCACCGGTCAGGGGCAGGCTGCAGTCCTGCACGACCTTGGACGAGCCGTCCTTGGCGACGTGCTCCGTCGCGACGACGATCTTTGTGTTGTCCGGGTTCGAGACGAGGTCCATGGCGCCGCCCATGCCCTTGAACACCTTGCCGGGGATCATGTAGTTGGCCAGGTCGCCCGTCGAGCTGACCTGCAGCGCGCCGAGGATCGAGACGTCGACGTGGCCGCCGCGGATCATGCCGAAGGACTCGGTGCTGTCGAACGTCGAGGCGCCGGGCACGAGGGTCACCGTCTCCTTGCCGGCGTTGACGATGTCGCTGCGGGGGAGGGAATGGTCTTTTAGTTGCGGGTTCCCCAACGAGGATTGGGGGGGAGGGGAGGGATATGAGGGTGTACTCACGCGTCGACTTCGTCTTTTGTCGGGTAGGGTCCCATGCCCAGGATTCCGTTCTCGGACTGGATCCAGACGTTGCGCTCGGCGGGCAGAAACGAGGGAGCGAGGGTCGGGATTCCTGCGACTGTTAGCAGGGCTCTCTACCAACATCACCTTGATCCCTCGAGCGACTCGGGCAACTCACCAACACCGAGGTTCACGTAGAAACCCTCGTGCAGCTCCATCGCCGCACGTCTCGCGATGCGGTCGCGGCGCTCCTGCGCCTCGTTCTTGGGCTTGGACGCACCCGCACCCGCGCCCTCGGCGCCGTCGTCCGACCTCGTCTTGAGGATCTCAATGTTCTTCTCGGCGGTCGCGGGCACGATGCGGTCGACGAAGATGCCGGGCAGGTCGACGTCGTTGGGGTCGATGGCGCCGGCCTCGACGATGTTCTCGGCCTCGACGATGGTGACGGTCGCGGCCTTGGCCATGATGGGGCCGAACGCCTTGGTGGTGTATCTGCGATGGGGGTGAGCTTCCCCACAGCCGACTCCCAGCTTTGGTTCAAGTATCAAACGCACCTGAAGACGCAGTTGCCGGCCGTGTCGGCCTTCCATGCTCGGAGAATGGCAACGTCTCCGGTCAACGCGGTCTCCATGAGGTATGTCTTGCCGTCGAACTCCCTCGTCTCTCTTGTGCGGCCGCGCTCCTTGACGGCACCGGAAGCGTCGAGCCGAACGGGGATGTCACCGGTCTGCACCAGCGAGTCTGCCATATCGTCAGCGTAGCTCCAAGCCACCTCAAACAAGGGTACCCCCACGAGCTCCAGTCGGGGTGAAGAAGGCTGGGATTCCAGCACCGCCGGCGCGGATCCTCTCGGCGAGTGTTCCCTGCGGACACAGCTCGATGCCGATCCCTCCCGTCAGGTACTTCTTCTCCAGGGCCTTGTTGTTTCCGAGATATGAGAGGATCAGGCGGTTGACTTGGCCGGCCTTGGTCAGGATGGCCAAACCACCCTTGCCCTCCTGGCCGGCGTTGTTCGACACCGCGGTCAGCGAGTGCAGGTTCTCGGGGCCTCTGCGGTTGAGCGCGCCGATGATCGTGTCTGTAAGTGTTCTTGTCAGTGAACTGCGCTGTCTAGTAAGACAAGATTTTCTGGGCGTCTCGATGCTCACCCGCGACACCGCAGAGTCCGAATCCCGAACTCAAGATGGTGGAACCGCTCTTGATGTCTGCCACGGCCTCGTCGGCGGATGCGTACAGCTTCGAGCCTCCCCTCCTCACAGCCGGAGCCTTTTGAGACCGGCGGATCGGTGTTGTCGTGATGCCGCGACAGCTTGCGACGCCGAGGACTTTTGCGTGGTGGAACCGTTGCGTTTGCGCGCAGACTCTGGGCAAAGCTGCTGTGAACGAGGCGCGGATCAGCACCCGCGGGCGCATTTGGCGAGCGATTGTAGACATTTTTCCTGGCTCGGAGATTGTGACAACAACAACAACAACAACACAAACAAAGTCTCGATCCCTCGTTACAGGGGCCTTGTTCAACAGATAGAGAGAAGGAAAAGAGAGTCCGATTGCCGGGGACACTTCTGCGTTCGGGCTTAGGTGGGCGCGACGCATCTTTTGAACGGGATTCCCGGCGGGACTCGTCGGCGGTTCTTTTGAACACCGACGACACAGTGGCAGCAAGAAAACCGCGTCGACAAGGGGTCTGTCTGTCTCTCTTGACGAGGAGGGGAATCTCTGACGTATCTTCCATTGCGGGGAGGGGTACGGATACAGGGGGCGGCGTTGTGGGAACTCTCGGAGGGTTTCTTTGCGGCAGTTCTCGGCGACCAAAAGTAGACTCCGAGAGCCAGCTTCACACACCAACATCGCCAACTGTGGAGGGTTCGTTGCGAGTGAGTCGACTGTCAGTTCCGGACGTGGAATTCGTCATGCTAACTTTGGTCCATAGCCGTCATCTACCCCAGCTACGAAGGCCCGTTCTATCACAAGGGCCACACCGTTATTCTGGGCTTGCTGTGTTATGCCTGGGTTGCGTGAGTTGGCTACGCAATGCTGAACTTGTTGGTGGATGCACTCACTGACCGTCACCATAACAGAACCCTTCTGAATGTTCTCTGGTGTGCTAAGATCAACCGTGACAAGGCGGCAGGGAAGTATGATGAGTACGTCGGCACTGGCGATGACCGGGAGCCCGGGTTCAGGATGGTTTTGTAAACACAGCGGCAGGATCCGGATGGCTTGAAATTAAATGATGAATGAAGGAGGACTGCAAGTGTGGTTGCATTTGGACCATGGTAGCATTTTCTTTCATTTTTCACTGCATTTACTGTCTGATGTTTCTGTTTCTTAGAGTCAGTGATCACGATTTTATCGGTTCTCCATAGATTTCTTTCCTTGTAAACTCTAGCATGGGTGAAGTAGTTGTTTGTTGCTGTTGGGTACCGAGACTGCCCCAGTAAGCTTATGAGTCAATGCCATTCATTTCGATTTCACCAACTACCCGAACATTAATGCTTTGCTTCTTTCTTGACGTTCTACATTTCCCTTGACCAGCACACGTGTCTACCGTCCTTCTACAGCTTTGACTCTCTCGCCGGCGCAAAGTTGGACCTCGACGCCCCTCCGATCGCCTCGGTGATGGTGTCGACCGTCTTGAGAATCCACTCGCTGCCCTCGTCGCTCGCAAGCCACTGGGCGCCCTCGATGTCCTCCTGGCTGTCCGCCTTGAAGGTGCCGTCCTCTAGCCCCTTTCTCAACCCAAAGACGTGCGACAGCACCTGCGGGCCGACGCCCGTCTGCGCCCGCAGACAGGAAATGGCGACGATGGACGTCAGCACGCGCCCGACGCTCGCCAGGCCGCCGCGCTCCTTGGGGTCGGACAGCAGGCCGGCGTAGTGGCTGTTGAGGATGTGGACGGGCAGGTCCGGGTGCGACTGGGCCAGCTTCTCGTACAGCTTGACCTCGAAGGGGGCGTAGATGGAGTCCCAGAGGGCCTGGCCGCGGGCGGTGACATGGGCGATGTTCTGGGCGGTCGGCGCGCGCGTCGGCTTCGTCTCGAGCCGGGCGGTCACGTCCGAGGGGAGGGCGGCGTAGAAGGCGTTGAGGCAGTTGATGGTGCGCGGGATGCCGTTGAAGCTGATGCACTTGAGGCCGATCTCGCGGATGAACTCGGCCGTCTCGCGCTTGTCGGGACGGCCGGAGGGGGACGAGGAGGCGACGCTGTAGAGGGACTCGAGGGACTCGGGGGAGTTGAGGGTGAATGTCGCGGCGGCCTTTGTAGACACGAGGAAACGTGAGTAGGTGGTTGCGGCAAGATTTGTTGTTGTTGTTGTTGTTGTTGTTGTTGTTGATGTTCTTGCGGCGCTCGACTCGACCTCTGAGCAATTTAGGCTCTTCGACCGGGAGAGAAACCGGGCGAGAGAGTGTCTCTTACCGAGATGGCAAGCCATGGCTTTGCGCCGACCTTCTTGGAGGCGGCATCGCGGGCGATGGACTGGTAGACTTGGCCAATGTGCGACGGCGCGGCGGTCTGGCCGGGACGAGCAAAGGGCGCGTTGATGAGCGACTTGAGCGACGGCGAGAGCTTCGACATGTTGATTTCTGCTTGGCGGTTCTCACTGGGCTTCTTCTTCTTCTTCTTCTGCGTCTTTTTCAATTGATTACTTGCGGGCGCATCGTCCATCGGGAGACAGGACACGGCGGTATGGTAACTGAGGTGGTTTTGTCTCGCATGACGAAAAGGAATTCGCGGGGGTTCCCGCAGTTCGGAGCCCAGAAGAAGACACCCGGAGACAAGGGTCCTCGGAGCACAAAAGAAGAGCCGACGCAGTGCGTTCCATGTGACATCAGCATGCTACGGATACTCTTTGCAAGGGGGGGAGGGGATCGGGGCTCAAGCCTCCAAGCATTGCGCCGAGTTGCCGAGCGGACGCCGGGGGCTACTTTTGGGACCCGAAAGGACCGCTTGTGCGATTCGGTCGAGGAACGGGACGGCGCGCAATCATCGTCCGGCTTGGGGTCGGATAAGGTAGGTAAGGGGGCGGCTGAGCGTAACACCGTCGGCCTTTTATCAAAAGAGCATGTCCATGCAATGGCATACGGCTTTCTCGAAATGCATGTTGACGTTGTACAACGCCTGGGACTCTCACACCGCATACAATAATCCAAAAACCCTCATACTCTGTCACTCACCAATGGCCGGCGGCAACAAGCAAAAGGAGCCCTTCTGGCTCGGGTATGTGTACCACTATCAAGCATCGCAGCAGGGTATGGCACATCAAACTGACTCGTTCAAAAACAGCGGTGCTGCGGCCTCGATGGCCGTCTGCTTCAGTGAGTCTAAGCTCTTGGAAAAGGGTTAGAATAGAAGTTGGGTCTTGCTCTGACTGTGCCATCACAGCGCATCCACTCGACCAGACAAAATAGTGCGTTGCGAGCGACTCCATAGCGCCGAGACAATGGTCACTGACAACTACAGTCGGATGCAGGTCATACGATCACGAGAGTCCATGTTTCGAGCAATGTACCGGTTCGCAGCGCGAGACGGTGGGCAACTCTCCAAACTTGGTGCGACGATTCTGCCATCTCTGACTTGGGCTAGGAGTCTTCTCTCTTTGGTCGGGGCTCTCGGCGTCCATCTTTCGACAGACGACCTACTCGACCGCGAGGTTCGGCCTCTACAACTACTTTGCCCAACGGGCGAAACAGTGGACCGGAAAAGACAAGCTGACGACGGCCATGACGATATCCTGTGCCGGGTTGGCAGGAGGCATGGCCGGGCTGGTGGGAAACCCTGCCGAGGTGAGAAGAAAGACTGGACGGATTCTCCTCTGCCGGCATGCGCTGACCGATGGCTTGCCAGGTCGTCCTCGTCCGCATGTGCGCCGACGGAGCGAAAAACATCAGCGAACGGTTCGCGTACTCCAACGCCATCGGGGGGCTTTACAGGATAGGCAGAGAGGAAGGCCTGGGCGCATTCACACGAGGCATCTCGGCCAACGTTGTCCGCAGCGTACTCATGAGTGAGTCCAACAAAGGGTCTCGGAAAAGGACTGACACGTTCGATATTGGGAGAGCTAACTAAGGGATTGATGATGATGATGATGATAAGACGTGGGACAGATCGCCACGTAAGTGCCAAAAAAAAAGGAGTGGACGGGGGGGGGGATGGATCACCAAGAAAAAAGAAGGAAAAAAAGGGCCATCTGGGAATGAACAACAAGGGAAACTAAAAGCGCGAAACAGATACTCGACGGCGAAACGGATCCTCCTGCAAAAGACTGGGATGAAAGACGATATCAAAACCCACGCCGTGGCCTCCCTGTTCGCGGGGACGGCGGCGACGACCATCTGCGCGCCGGCCGATGTCCTCAAGAGCAGGATCCAGAGCGCCGCCGCGAGCGGGCCGGGGGCAAACGTGAGTTGTGGATTTGCTGCCGTTTTGCTGCCGTTTTCTCCCCCCTCCTTTCTCGTCTCCGACGAAGTGAGTTGGGTCGGTCTTAGGTTACTGATGGAGTACGCCATATAGTCTTTGCTTCGTATCGTGCAAACCGGCCTCCGCGAAGAAGGGGCGATATTCCTCATGAAGGGCTGGACGCCGGCGTGGTTGAGACTGACGTAAGTTGTACTGAAAGATAAGTTGGGTGTTGGTGTTGGTGTTGGTGTTGGTGTTGGTGTTGGTGTTGGTGTTGGTGTTGGTGTTGGTGTTGGTGATGATGATGATGATGGCGTAATGGCTAATAGTCGTGTGCTGGTGCAGGCCAAACACGGTCCTGACTTTTGTCTTCATGGAGCAGCTGCGGCAACTGACACAGTGGCAGTTCGCCGCTCCGGTTGAGAGGATGAAGGCTTGATGTGCCTCGTCCTCGGGAGTAGTAGTAGTAGTAGTAGTAGTAGGGGGAGGAGGAGGAGGAGGAGTAGGGGGAGGAGGGGGAGGACAAGGAGTAGGAGTGATAGTACTGGGCACATCTTAACCTTCAAACCCCAAACTCTGTCAGGTTGGGCCAGCTCAACCAGTCAAAGTTGTTCATGTCTTCCCAGGACAGCCCCGCGAAGGAGGGGTCGAACTCGTTGCCGGGCTGGTTGAGGACCTCGGCAATCTGGTCGTCCGACATGCTGGAGAAGTGAAGAGTGCCCGGCCACAGCTGGGAGTCGGACTCGACGTAGGGAGGTTGCGAGACGGGCGGCGGCGCCATCGGGTCGATGGAAGGCGAAGCCGCCGAAACGGCCGACGAGGGCGTCCCGAGCTGGCCGCTCCGGGGGATGATGGTCGGGTCGGGCTGATGAAGGTTCATCTGGAAAGGCTGGCCGTCGACGGCGGTGGCCGCCTTCTTGACGATGTGTCTCAGGTATTTCCCGTACAGTGTAGACAGGCCATTTCTGTGCTTCGTAGCGGACCCAATACGTTCCAACACGTCGGCCGTCTCTTCAATGAGGTTCCGGATGCTGGGTGCCAGGTTCGAGCTGCCCGTGGCGTAGGCGCTCAGCGTCAGCGCGAAGCAGGCGGCGAACGACACCATGATGGTGGTGTTGTTCGGGATCGACTGCAGCTGCGACTCCCCCTGGATCGCCGCGCGCATGACCGTCACGGCCGACGAGAGCCCGGCCGTGCGGAAGAACTGTCGGACTTCCATCGGCGCCGTCGGGTGGTTGATGACGCCGCCGTACGTCGAGAGCCGCGTGTGCGTGACGAGAATCTCGACGTAGGGAGGGAGGCGGCGTTGGGGCCCCGTGCCGATGGAGAACCCCCATTCTGTAAGCCACTGGTCGAAGAAGCGCTCGATGGCGCTCTCGATGGACTGGGCAATGAGCCCGCCATCCGTAGAGATCCCCTGCGATCCGTCGCAGAGCGCGCGGACCGTGTTGAGAAGGCCGTCCAGGTCTCGGCGGAGGACGGCCATGGACACGAGGTGGCCGTCCATGGGGTCGGCAATGCTGGATCTGTGCCACTGGTCGCAGTCCTTGATGACGCGGGTCACCGGCACGGTGTAGGGCCGGCCGCGCGCGAGCGACATGCCTCGCTCGAGGACGAAGAGGGCGATCCAGCAGCGCTCGCGGCGGCGGAGCAGACGCTGGCCGAGGTCCGATGTGTGCTCGACGAAGCTGAAGCCGTCCATGGCGAGCGCCGTGCGAGGGTCGAGGCAGTCGCCGCGCGCCAGCGCCATGTTGTCGGAGCCAGAGCCGAGAGCTTCCATGGGGATCAGGAGCTTGTGCAGGGACAGGTCGATGGCGATGGTGGCGGCCGTGTTGACGTACCAGCACGTCTCGTCGTCGGTGCTGTGCTGGCCCGGGAACATCCACGGGACGTTGACCATGAAGGCGAGGACGATCTCGACGGACCTGTGCCGCTTGGCGATGACCCTGTGGGCGAGGGCCTTGCAGTGGCTGGACAGCCTCTTGGACAGCGCGCCGGCGGAGGGGAGGAAGAGGGCCGACGCGGCCATGATGGAGGTGCACAGGAAGGCGGAGCGCGTACGCGTGAAGGCCGGGGTGTAGATCTTGGGATCAAGCCCCCAGCGGGTGTGAGCAAGCTTGCCATGGAAGCTGAAATGGGTGAGTTTAAGCGAGATGCTCAGTTGTGGTTTTCCGGATGACCTTTTTTTTTCTCTTCTTTTTTTTTCTTTTTTTTTTCTTGCGGTTGCCCCGTGTGGTGGTGGTGGTGGTTGGGTTGCCAACTTACAAAGCGAAGAGAGATTCTGCCTCCTCTTGAGTCACGAGACCCAACGTGATGGGATCTATGTCGTCGCCGACGTCGAAGTTGACGCGGACGGCGGTGAAGAAGGACTGCATCTCCGAGTCCTCGTCGGACTGGGGCAGCTGCTGGTGCTGGTGGTGCTGATGCTGAAACTGTTGCGGCAGCTGGTGATGCTGGTGATGCTGTTGCTGCTGCTGTTGCTGCTGCTGCTGCTGTTGTTGATGATGCTCGATGACGGCTTGCTTCTTGCGGCTGGCGCGGAAACCAGACTGCTTTGGCGAGAGGCCGCTGATGGGCTGTGGCGAAAGCTGCAGGTTCGAGGCGCGCGCCAGGAGCTGGAGCGGGTTCTCGGCATCGTCGATGGCCAGGCTCTCCTCGTTGTTGTTGCTGTTGCTGCTGCTGCTGTTGTGATGAGGATGGTGATGATGCAGACTCACGTACGCGTTGCTGTCCGGCGTGTTGTTGAGGTCATCGTCATCGTCGTCGGATGAGAGGTCGGGTTGGTCGGGGCTGTTGAACTGCGACGACGAGCGGCGTCCTAAGTGTGAGGAGGCGGTAGCTGACCGAGAAGCTCGAGAGCCCTCCAGGAGCGCCTGGAGATTGCCGATGGCCTTGTCATCTTCCAAGTTCTGCTCGCCGGTCCTTGCCCTCTTGATGGCCTGCTCTATCTGGTAGAGAGCCTTGTCTAGGCCCTTGCGCTTGCTGTTGTGCGCGACTAGTGGTCAACATGACTGACTTTCGGGTGTACAGTGGGAGAGAGAGAAAGAGGGGGGAGGGGGGGTTGATAGGTTGATAGGTTGACAGGTTGCTATTGTTCTGTATGTTTATGTCTCGAGATGGTTGTTTTACAGATGACAAACCGGATGACGGAACGGAGGGGAATGGAATTGAGTGAGAGGGAGTGAGAAGTGAGCGTGAGAAGTGACAGTGAGTGAGCGTGAGAAGTGAAAGTGAGTGAGCGTGAAAAGTGACAGTGAGTGAGAGTGAACGAGATAGACTGAGATAGAGTGAGATGGGGTGACAGGGTGAAATGGGATGAGATGGGCTGAGGTGGGGTCAGAAAGATGCGAGATGGGATAAGATGGGGTTGTGAGACGGGGAGGAAGGGGGGGGGGGACGAATGGATGGGTTCGCCGTACTTCTTGATGCCCTTCTGCCTTCCCGCATGGAATGTAGGCCGCACGCACTCAGAGTCGAGCTGAATGCACCTCTTGCATTTGTTCTCATGCGGAGAATAGTCGCACTTGATCTTACTTCGGCGGCAGACCAGACAGGCGGCCTGCTTTGGACGTAGCGATTGAGGATCCTCCATCCAGGTGAGGGGGAGGTCAGAGGGAGCCGGGTGCACAACGGCGATCTCGGTGAGAGAGAGGGAGAGTGAGGGAGAGAGAGAGAGAGAGAGAGAGAGAGAGAGAGAGAGAGAGAGAGAGAGAGAGAAGCCAGCGGCGAATATAGAGGGACGGGACTCAAGAGCACGCGTTTCTTTTTTTTTTTTTTTTGTCTTTTTTGTTATTCTCGACGGCAGTCTTGAGTTGATTTTCTGGCTTGTGTCGAGATGGGAGGGAAGGGGGGCAGAGCGATCTTGGATCCAATACCAGAGATGGACGGTGTCAGTGTTGACGATACAAAAACAACGCTGCCCCTTAGAGCAGACAGCTCTGCTGAAGATGGAAATGCTAAATAAAACATTGGGATCCAGGACCGACGAGATGTTCCAAGTACTTGAAGGGCGGCCCCAGCAGCGCTCGCTCTGTGAAGCCGGAATCACTGGGGGAAAGACGAAGGAGGGCACGAATCAGCTCTCGGCTACGGACCCGTCTGCCGACAGAACAAGCTTAGTCAGTTCATCCTCTCTCTTGGCGGGCGAGGGAGATTACATAATTCTGTAGGTCACCGAAGCTGGGGGGGATGAGATGATGAGCATGAACATGAGCATGAACATGAGCATGAACATGAGCATGAGGAACGGCCAGCCCATGGTCAATGAGCCCATGTGGATTACATCAACCTTATTGGTCTTTTCCAACCTCTTAGCGGCTGGACAATTAATGAGCCTTCTCATAGGAAACCAAACACGACGGACATGTGGTGCCGTCTCATCAAGAGACCATCCCTCCTCACTGATCCTCACTGATCCTCACTGATCGGCAAACGCCCTCTCGGGTCAGCCCAGACATTTACCGCCGTGTTTCGTTCTAACAGAGTGGCAACGCCCGCTTTATCTTAGGGATGAGAGGCCTCACTCAACAGTGGACATCCTTTTTGGCCTCAGTTTCTCACGAGCTTGATGAGTACGGCTATGACTGATCATGGATAGCTAGCTATACATATAACGGCCTCTGCTGGGCTTCAGTTGGACGTGCCTTCCCACAACCCAGACTTTGGCGCTCCTTCTTCTTTCAAGTCAGTGTCCGCGACCACTAACACGCCACGCCACCTTTCCACCTCTTTCTTCAGCCCAACACCACATCACGCCCTCGCATCTTTTCCCAACATCACCACCCACCCTCGTCAGGGACTTCTACAGGCCTACATTTCGCCGCAGGACGTCACCAACTCCGGCAATGGCCAACTGCGTATCCGTGGACCATGTGGTCCTCCGTACTGAGACCCTGAAGGAAGTCGCCCGGTACCTCAAGCAGATCCGCTCTGCAACCACCGATCCCGTCGCCATCACCTCCCACCTCCACGATGCGGTCCTCCAGGGATCTATTCCACAAGGCATCTTCTCGCTGTGGACACCCATCGCCAACGATCCTCGGTCCATTATTCAGGGACTTCGCCAATCAGATAGCCCGTCGGAAAGGGATGCTGCCATCCGGGCCTTCGTCAAAGCCCTGCGGTCGTGGAAGACAATGACGCCAGTGTGGGATGCCGCTGCCGGTGCTCGAGGTGTCGCAGACATCATGAGCAACCTCAGCGTCGATGAAGTCAAGCGGCTGTGTCGCGGCCTAGCCAAAACAGCCTCTCTTTCGAATGGACGATCTGAGAGGCACGCAAGGTTAACCGAGCTGGTCAGCATTCTCGGCGCCGATGCCTCCCAGTCCAGGAACAACCCAGACACGAGGCCACTTCTCCGTTATTACAAGCAAATCATTCCGGCCTGCACAACAGACCGAGTGGTGGAATACGAAGAAACGGCGCCCAAATGGACGAGCAGGCAGCGTTCGATCCTACTGCGCACCCATCCGACCATCTACGAAGCGAAATTCTTGGAGTCCATCTTCTTCAACAAAGATGCCAAGGCGAAGCTCGCGGAAGTCGACGAGGAAACTTGGACACAGCTCATCAGCAACGACTATGGCTTCGGCAAACGGCTGCTGCTCAGATTCCTTGACTGCGGCTCCAAGCTTCCCGTCGAGCCAGATGTCTTCATGGATAAGCTGGCCAAACCGCTCGCAAGTCGTCTGCGGCGCAAGAGACCAGCTGCTCAGCAACACCTCACGTTCGAGATCCTCGGGCTCCTCGTTCAGCTCGTGAAAATCCATCCTTCTCTGGCTGACAAATTGAACGAGAGCCTTACTGGGGTCGTCTTCTATACGATCAAGTTGTGGGAAATGGCACGCTCAAAGCGGCCCCTGGTTGAGCAGCATCTCGTCGACCTTCTCAAACTTGTTCCAGACAACAAGTTCAAGTCCGCAGACAGCATTGTATCTTTCATCCGAGCCGTCAACCCCGCCGTCTCCTACCGCCTCTTCCGACTCATGATTCTGACCTTGCAATTTTACGGCTTTGATATCGACCGAGCCTCTGGCGAAATCGACGATTCCTTCAAAAAGCTCAAGGGACCCTGGCCAGCAAGTCTCTTCACCACCACGTTTGGCATCAAAGACCGTCAACCGTCTTTCCGTCTCTTCGAACGACTCGCGGCACTATCGCCGGATGGGTCATTTCTGGGGAGCGCGATAGAGGCTCAGAGTTCCATCTTTGATCGTTGCAGAGACCCTGATTCCGACAGAGGCGACTCGGAAGTACTCCAAGTCTTTCTCTCGCGAACATCCACCATCGAAGCCGGCCAAGGGCAAGATGTGGCCAGTTCTGTCCAAACATGCATACAGGAGCGCAAGAACAAGGCCGCTTCGAGCCGCGACTGGGACGTTCGCGCTTTTTGGGCCGTGTCAGCGCTCAACATGTCGATTGCATCGGGGTCTCTGGAAGTCTACGCAGATACCTTGTTATGGGCCAGACGTTTCAACAAGGACTCCAATACTGCGAGTCACATCTACGACTCTGGCAACCTCCATACCGCAGAATGCCGAGACCTGCTGAGCGGCATCTCCGAGAGATCTCAGACCACCGCTCGCCAGGACTCAGACGTGGCGGCAGGAGTTCGATTTGCCAACAAGATTATGCTCCAGCTGCTCGAAACCGCCTCGATGGCTCTTCGAGAGCCAGGTTTTCAGAAGTGGGACTGGAACCGTGTCATCGCTCTACCCGCCGCAGTCATCGCACAGCGTCTCCGACTGGTGAACGAATTTCAGGATGCCTGGAAGCTGACGGATGCCAGAGTTTTCGATCTCGTATGGAAACCATCACTGGAGCTTCTTCTTGACGCCGAAAGATTTCTGTTGAGGCCGGGACTCCAACGGCTCTACCCCAGCCGTCTCAGCGGACTGCTCAACAGTAGTGCCGTAAACGATTATGGAGATTTCAGTGTACGGGCACCGGCTGCAAGGTTCGTGGACGACCTCGCAAAGGCACGAGATGAACTGTGGCAGGCGTACCGCTCTCGGGAGTTTCCTGCTGTCCTCACTCTGGGCGAACCTTGGCCCAGAGGCCTGCCGGTACAGTGTCTTTTTCCGGACGAGCTGCCTGGCTTCATCAATATCGACAAACTGCCTTACATCCTCTCGAGGATCGAAAAAGTCGTTTTCGGGGACCCAGTCGTCTTGTTGCGGGACCTTCCAAGGGACAAAGAGACCAGGTCAGCCATTGGACCGTGTGCGGACAGCTACGGGTTTGCCCTGAGGGCCTATATCAACCGTCCAAGCGACGACTCGGACAAGGAGAATCTCACACGAAAGGCGTGGCGTCACGCCGTTGATGACCTCTGCAGAACACGGATGACGATAGAAGCATCTCTTCGCTTTTGGGCCGAGCATTTCGATGGGAATGGGATCAAGCTGTCTCTTGACCTGAGGGCTGAAATCCCCAGACGGCCTGAACCTACCATACCCCCCGTTGATGACCCGAGCTCGCCGACTGAATGGCATCCGAGTCAATCAAACGCGTCTTTGGACTTACAAGATTCCAGCACGGTTCCAGCGACAATTCTCGACCACATGCTCGAGAATTGGTCGTCCTGTTTCGAGAGCCTTGGTCTCTTCGACGACGTCGCATGGAAAGTCTCTGTTGAAGTCGCAGCCAGCGGCTCTGGCAGCTTCTGGAACATGCCAACACTCATCTGGCCAGTTTCAGGCAAGGGGGCTGATGCCATTTTGGCCTCTGTTCTACTGATGGTCAACACTATGGAGGGATCCGACAACTCGATCCTGAAGCAACCATTCCCATCCGAGAATGATACGCGCTATCCTGCGCTGTATTTGGACCAGGAGTTCCTTGAAACTGTTGAAGAGGACCATTCCTGGCTCAGTGATTCGCGCATCAGTCGCATCATCCGATCCGGGCCGCCAGAATTGCTCGCACAGGTGGCAAAGTCTGTACTTCAAAGGGTGGAGGCGGTCGAGAAGAGCGAGCCCGAAGGATGTCCTCCAATTCGTTTTGCAATGACTCTGATGAAATTGCTTTCACACAGCGACCGACCATCTCTAGCATTGCCCCTCGTGCGGGACATCATCCTCAACAGACCTGGAGATAGCGCTTGGCACCGAGAGCTCCTGCACAAGGGTTTCTTCAACACGCTGCGGCCAGCCGATGCGAAGAGCCTTCTCGGTATGATATCCGAGGGAGTCCAGGAGAAGCTCGACCAGCAGTCGGACAGAGCCAAAGAAGCAAGGGAGCAGTCCGTCGAGCCGGCGCCACAGCGTACACCTCCTATCAAGGTCACAACAGTCAAGATGTTAGCCAAGCTCCTTAGTGACGCGCCTGTTCTGGATGAGTCCTCTGCACTCGATGTTCTTGCCAGTCTTGTTGCCAAAGCTCAGCACATCGACATCCGCGTGGCCATCATCGAGACCTTGTTCAACACCTTGGAGAGCGAGACGGCCTCTGCAGAAGTGAAAACCAGGATACTGTCTCTCCTTGAGCAGTTTGCAGTGCCGCTCGCCGCATCTCTCAACGAATTGCGCCCAACTACGGAGACCGACTGGGCCGACGCAGAGGCTGGCGGCCAAGTCCCCCATGTCGCTACTCAACGAGAACAGTCAGCCGCTCCCATCCACCATCTTTTCTTCCATCTTGGCAAGAGAGTCGGGCTTGATCCAGAAACCAAACGGAAGTTGGCGGAGATGACGGCACGGCTCGTTGAGCGATCCGCCGAAAACAACCAGCGGTGGACGCATCTCTTCCTCAAGAAACATGGGTTCTCTGATGTCCCTGAAAACGAATTGCCCCTCTCACCCGTAAACCCGGACGTTTTCAAGATATTCTCGAGGAGCCCAGAGTACCTCGACCTCTCCACTTTCAAGATGCTGAGGGGGTTGGTGCTGGCAAACCTTTGGCCGTCCGAGGGCCTCGCTGCGGTCACGAAGAAAGTCGAACGCGACCCTGTGCTTTCTGATTCAAATGCCGGTAAGCACTGGTTGGCTTTGTATAGACGAGATACGTTCACAATGTCGTGGTATGGCAGCACCGACATACTGGCAGAAATGCACCGGAACATTACCAGTCGGGAGGTTGTGGATCCGTCAGAACGCGTCCCCTCGGACTTGGTCCGGAAGTTTGCACACCAGATTGTGGATAAGCTGGTTACTTCTGGTGATTCGGCTTACGTCACGGCTCTCTTCACAAAAATGACCTCAGCCATGGTTGAAGAGAAGAGTCTCGATGCGTTGAAGCGCTGGAAGGTGACAACGATGCCGGTTCTGGAACAGATTGTCGCTCGTATCACAAATCTTCGCACCCCAACCTGGCAGCGTGACCTTAAACGACGGCCCCGGGAGCTGCCCAGTACGTTCCGTCTCCATGTCGCCATGCTGGCCGTCCCTCCAGAGCTTGGACTTGAGCAGACGTTTGTTGAAAACGTCTTGATCCTCATTAAGGAGCTGGCGGAAAGTACAGTGTCATACCATGATGACTGGGCCCATCTCAAGTACCGGGCATTGAATTATCACAAGGACTGGAGGCCACGTTTTGCTCATCTCGCACTGCTTTTCGGATCCCTAGATGACATCGACATCGAGAGCCCGACGCTCGTAGATCATCTGCGCCTTGAAATGGCGAAGCAATTCGCAGAACATGCCTACGATCCAAAAGACGAGGACATCGTTACGCGACTCAAGGCGATGCTTCGCAGCTGGGCAGAGTGCCCCGTCGAAAACTTTAGATACGCTGCCAGAGATACCCTAAATACGCTTCGTGGCTTTGGTAGAGGATGGTTCAACACAGGCGAAGATTTGGAATGGGCGGGTTTGGTTTCTGACTGTGTCTCGGAGATGGATGGTTGAATTCTGGGCTGGCTGACCTCATCCAGACGAGATGTCGTCTTCGCTATACATTAGGACATGAATAGAATATTGCCGTATGGTTGTGCTCAACACCGTCAACCTGTAGTCAGTTTGCAAGTTCGTACGGCGAGTCGAAAAGACAACCCTTTCGGTAAAATAATTAGCAATCCCTTCTTTGTTATTGAACCCACACCCGGATCAAGCCTGACTGGTCGACTCTATAATGGCACAGATGGCACAAGTTGAGATAGGCCGTCAACACGTTCTGTCGAAAAGAAACAGTGACGGCTAATGAGTGGACCTTGTTGAACGGGGTTGAACGGCAGTTGCATAACGTCGGGCACCCACTTATGGGCACCCCCCACATTTGGGCACCCCTAAAATGTGTTACGAGTTAGAGCATACAGTAAGGCATAGGAGAATAAAGGAGAAAGATGCTTAATTCTAGAAATAAGGAAGGGAACGAAATGCTGCTAGTTATATATATATAGGCATGTAAAGGAGTATGTAACAGGACTAATTTAGGGAGCTTTTAATATATGAGGATATTCTTATAATATACCCCCTAATTGTTTAAGTAATTAAGTAATTAAATCCTTTATGCTAGCGTATAATAGCCCTTTAAAAACAATCCCTTAGGTGCTTATATAATTAATAAAAGAGTATAATTAAGAGTAGGAATGTTATAGTATGTTATGTTGCTTTTGTTAATAGCTTTACTTTTATTATATAATACTTTTCTAAATAGGTAAGGGGGTAGCTAAAGGTAGTATAAGTAGTATATAGGTAAAATTATAGG
>PUHP01000299.1:0-27483 GCA_006783085.1 Colletotrichum shisoi
ATATTCTATATCTTTACTATATCTCTAGATGCTAATAAGATGTTTCTAGAATGTATACTTAATGTGTAATAGATGTTATATAGATACCCTAGAAGGGGCTTTAGGATAGTTTAGATATAGGGTAGATAGTACTTTAAGGAAGTATTAATAGCTATAATCCAAAGTCAACTATCCATTATTTTTATCTTAAAATTCTAATATACTTTGTAATAAAATTATATATAACCTAAAATACCTATATTAGCCTTAGCGTATAGGTATAGGGAATTCTTTAACCTATACCTAAAAAAAAAATACCTAAATACCTAAATACCTAAATACCTATACCTATAGGTTAGAAAAATACCTAACCTAAATCTATAGGTACCCATGGGTCCCCATGGGTCGGGTATTTTTATGTCTATTCATGATGCGTGCGGTCTGTTTAAATATTGTCTACGTTGTTTGAGGCCTTGCTAGCCACAACAGGATTAAACAATGCGTAACGAATCCAACGGTCGGTTAGAATAATAACGCGTTTTCTAAAGGCACCTCACCCGTTGTTCAGCAATTTGTAAAAGAATCTAATTGTAGTCGCTTTGACTCGGTTTAAACTAAGAGATTGCCTGCTAGAGATCCCTATGCCAAGCCTTGCTTATTAAGCAAAAAACAAAACAAAAAAGGAAAAACAGTGCTGTTCTTGAGGCAATGAATACACCCCTGCTAAAGTCCTTGCTGGGCGCACTACGGTGAGCAAAAAGGGTGAGAATCCACAAACTGGAATTTCTGAAATAGCACAACCTGGTTTCGATCCAGGGACCTCTGGGTTATGAGCCCAGCGCTCTACCCCTGAGCTATTGTGCTTGGTGTTATTGTTGGAAACCTCTTGGCATAGTTTACCTATAGATGGTGTGGTGGAGCTGACTTGACTGTGTGACTCACTCGTGGGTCAGAGATTTCAATTGTGCGGATCCACCAACCAGCCAATCGAGGTTGAAGAACATTGGCCTTTAAAAATTTGTATGAACCAGCCGTTTTCTGTCTCGATGATGTGCCGAACCTGCCGAGATGTTCTGCCTGTAGTGCCTTACCGACAACTTCGATTTGGAACGTGGAGACACAGAAAAGACACCTCAGCAGGGGAACGATGCTTCCGGTGCCTGACCCCGATCCGGTCTCCGGGGGCTCACGGACCACGACCGGGCCCGTAAACGTGATAAGATTCCGACCGGAAGTCACAAGCGGCCGGCCCGGCCGTAGCTGGACCGGGTGTGATGCGAAAAGCCACGTTCCCCACCCCGGATTCTTGACAGCCTTTTACCTAATTGTTCAGTTTGACTTGACCTTGCGTATCTACCGGGTCGTTGTTGAGCTGCACGCAAGTGGGGTTGCGGGGGTTGGCTGCCTCGACACGAAGGGGGGATGGTCGTTATCTCGGTGGGGATCCCAAGACCTCCTCCGTCCGTATTGGTGCCAAAAAGAAAAAGCCGATGGGATTTCCCGATGACGCCTCGGGGAAACGCCACCGCGATACGTGATGACCGACGCACCCAAACGGGGTCGTGCATACATGCAGTTCGCCGGCCGCGACGGCCAGGTTTCCTGGCGTTTTATATCCATCGCTTCAAGAGTATACCACAGCCAACCTGCTCTTATCGACAAACCAACAGGGACTTTGCTCTTCCAGACGCACTCTGCTGACTCGGTCACTCTCCCAGTTCTCGTAGGACAATCTTGGTTCAAGATGATAACTCCTGTAAGTAACTATCCGATGGTACCAAACGCCGTGCACGATGCAGTCTCTAACCCGTCCTCCAGAAATGGAAACGTCTGGTGCGGTTCATCGCCGAGGACGACTGGAGGGAGTACATTGGCGAGCCGGTGGACGAGAACGTTGATGGTAGGGATATATCCGTCTCCTCTCCGAATTGCGCCAAGCCGGTGACTAACAACCGTGCCAGTCGGAGCCGCGCTGGCAGCATCGACGCCGGTGCCGGTGCGTGTCTTCACCGGAACATCAGCACTCGACGCCTCGGCGGAGCCTACGTCAAGGACCCTCGCCATCCAGAAGCTCCTGCCGCCCCTGACGCGGAAGGAAATCGGCACGATCCGGTGCATCGGGCTCAACTACCGCAAGCACGCGAAAGAGATGAACCTCGAGCTCCCGGAGCACCCGACGCTCTTCTTCAAGCCGGCGAGCTGCCTGAACGCGTCCAACGCGCCGCTCCTCATCCCCCACCAGGCGACCGACCTGCAGGCCGACTACGAGGCCGAGCTGGCCGTCGTCATCGGCCGCGACGCGCGGAACGTCTCCGTCGCGGACGCCATGGACTACGTCCTGGGGTACACGTGCTCCAACGACGTGACGGCGCGGAAGCACCAGTTCGCCGGCGCGCAGTGGGGGTTCGGCAAGGGCTTCGACGGCTTCGCGCCCATGGGCCCCTGCATCGTCAGCGCGAGCAGCCTGCCGGACCCGTCCGTGATCGAGCTGCGGACCGTCCTCAACGGCGAGGTGATGCAGGAGGGCCGCGGGGACGACATGATCTTCTCCATCGCGGAGATCGTGGCGTACCTCTCCCAGGGCACGACACTGGAGGCTGGCACGGTGATCATGACGGGGACGCCCCACGGCATCGGCGTGAGCCGGTCCCCGCCGGTCTTCCTGGCGCCCGGGGACGACCTTCGTATCGTGATGAGCCACGGGCTGGGCAGTCTGGTCAACAGGGTGGAGTACGAGGAGAGGCCGCAAAGGGTCACCAATGGAGTGAGCGGGCATGTCAAGGCCGTCAACGGTGTAAACGGTGTGACTGAAGTCAAGGTCAACGGTATTCACTGAGATGGAGCAGGTACAGCGAGTGGGTTTGGAGGTATTATTATTAATTATGAGAGCAACAAATGGGGATAGCAGGGTCGAGTAACAATGCTGAACGTCATACAAAGTCGTGCAGGGTCACGATGACGATACCACGATTTGGTTTGCCGCTGCATCTATATTCGAGACAACACAGTAGCGATAGACCTGGCTGATATGCACATGTAGCCTTCCGACTCAGTCAGGTCTGGTGCACGCGTTGACGCAGAAGAGTTTGACATGTTCGACTCTGGCAAATAGACAGAACCTGACTGAAATGTCCATGTCCGCTTCCAAAACAAATCGTCATCTTTATCGAACTGCTTCGCTTCTACATCTACAACTAAACGCTCGTCTGATCATGCATGATGGTGTTGAGGACATGTTCCCATTGTGACAAGTCTCCGCTCTCAGGAAGAAAGAAGCCCGGGTCATCCCAAGTCATCTGCGCACTCGTCGTACTGTACGGGAGGCCCAGCCCGGCCATCAGGGGATCAAAGTCCGGGCTCTCGACCGGCAGCTGGGGCTGCGTTTGCATCACGGGCGTCGGCCCAGCCGGCTGCGAGGGCCTCCTACTCGGCGACGCGGACGCGAGAGCCAGCGGGACCATCGTGCCGGATGGCGGCGGCGGCCGCGGCGGCGGCGGCGGCTGCGACTGCCGGGCCTTCTTCACGCACAGCTCGACGATCTTGACCTCGGCCAGGGCGAACTCGTTGAGCCACACGTCGTTCCTCTGCATCTCGCAGTACGCCGCCAGGTCCTCGAGGATGGCCTGGGACCGCCGCGAGTGCGGGTCGCGGACGGCGATGATGCCGAGGACCAGGGCGCTGTTGAAGAGGTTGTGCGGGCCCAGGCTCCACTTCAGGCGGACGTTGAGGGGCTGGCCGAAGAGCTTGAGGCCCATCTCGAGGTCCGCGCAGGCGGACGCGATGCAGACGTCGTGGCTGTGCCTGTACCTGTTCGTGATGGACTGCCGGAGGAGGAACGGGCGGTGGAGGGTGACCCTGGCGAAGTGGTACATGCTGTGCAGATGGAGCCTCTGCCAGGGCAGGAAGGGCAGGCGATCGTCTTTGCCTCTGTCGGGGTCCTCCAGCTCGAAGTAGGGCGGTAAGCTGCCGCTCCAGGCTTCGATCTCCTTGTCGAGTGTCAAGACTGTCTCGTAGGATACGGTGAACAGGCCGAAGCACCGCTCCTGGATCTTGCCGACGACAACGGCGAGCTCGTGGGCGAGGCGGCTGAAGACGCTCGCAGTCGGCTCCGAGAGGGGTGCCTCGGGGACACCGGCGGCTTCCTCATTGTCCAGATCATCAAGCCACACGTTGGAGGCCTGCTTCACCAGACACTGCTGGTCGACTATGGCAAAGGGGCGTCCGAGGGCGAGGGCGATGGTCTTGTCGAGCATGTACAGGTTGCTCCACAGCCGGCGTCTCGTCTCGGTCTCCTTTCGGGGAAGCCGCCACCTCTCGCCGTCGATGTGCATGCCCTGGGCCTGGGCCATGCGCATCGCGAAGCTGGTCGTGAGCCATGACTCCGGCACGCGGCGCGTGTAGATGAGGTAGCGGGTCACGAGGACACCGGCGCGGACGAGGTCGGTGGACTCGCCGTAGAAGGTCGGCGCGATGACGATGGCTCTGCGAGCGGCCCAGTAGAAGCGCTGCGAGGTGTCGTAGACCTCCCGCTGGACCTCCTTGTTCCGCGGCTTCGGGCAGTCCAGGAGCACGCCGTAGGCCATGACGATGAACAGCAGGGCCAGCCAGCGCAGGTCGATGGTGGCGAAGTCGTCGAAACCGAACTTGCGGGACCAGAAGGTCTCGTACTTGGCCTTGAAGGACCTCGGCTGCACGGCGTCGATGGCCCAGTTGAGTTCGTGGAGGAAGCAGTCCGTCAGCCGGTCGCAGGTCGACTTCTTGCGCGGCAGCAGGCCGAGCAGCTCCCAGATCTGCGAGAAAGGCCCGTCCTCGTCCCGGAACGAGTGCGTCGAACCCGCTTGGCCCTTCTGGCTCAGGCCGGACGAGAGCTCCGGCGCGGGGGCCTGGATGATCTTGGCCGCGGCTTGGGGGCCGAAGTAGGAGGAACCGAAGAACGATGGCGCATCGCGGCTCTTGAAGAGGTTGCCAACGAGCGACTCCGACTGCTGGTCCTGGCCGCTGTCGCCTTGGCGTCTTCCTCCTCTGCTTGAAGACCTCGAGGGAATCGTGCCAGATGCCGAGGATCCACCGGGTCTTTCGGGTTCTTGAGGAGGGATTGCACTCGTGGACGGGGGAGATATTGGCGTTACGAAGTTGACAGCCGGCGAAGCTTGGTTCGGTGCTCGTTGGCGTGATGTTTCTCTTTGGTCATCGTCATCTAGGTGGCTGTAGGAACAAGAGGGGCCGACGCCTCGCCGTTCGCAGTTGAAGCATGGCCGTGATCCGTTGCACTTGGATTTGATCTCAAAGTCAGCGCAACATCCACGAGTATCTATGTGTCAACGTTGAGGGCAGGTTCCGAGTCCATTGAGAACACTTCGGACATTGTCAAATTTACTGCTGCTGCCGGCATTGCAACAACCATGCAAAGACACCGTCATGATTTGCCAAGAGACACTCACCCTTTGTTTTCGCCGATGACACGACTCGCACGCAACGGCGTGCCGTCCTCGCTTCCTCTTGCGAGGCATCGGAGATTTCGGGTTTGCCGCGTTGGGCTGGGGCGTCGGTGAACCCATTATCAGTGCCGAACCAGGAGCGAAGAACGGATATTCCCGTGCGGACAGGCGGCCGACGTGCCTTCAGGGTTGCGAGATCGGGAATTGTCTCTCTTTCCAGGGAGAGGAGGGCGCGATGTCGGGGTATTCATCCTCCCCCAGACAGGCATACAGACTGATAGACTTGGTTATCAAGTTTCCCCCACATTTGCCCGAGGGGAAAGTCTCGGCGCAGCAAGTCGTTGGTGGCCCAAGGAGATAAGAATCCGACATGAGCTCCTCCTCCTGGCTTCTGCCCCCGCTAGGTCACAAGGATCATCAGCCGACGCTACGATAAGCAAGTCAATTTCCCGACGCCAAGGGGGGGTTGGCGTCGGGAATTGTGCCCGTCTGCTCGATAGGCGAATCCGGTGACCTCGCCGTGCCTTTTGTGCCACATAGTTGGTTTGGGTAGATATATGTCCAATGTAAGAAGTTGTAGTTGACGGGACATGTCGTCAAACCTAAAAGGAGTTGTGCCATTACCACAGCGTCAACCCGATATTCGATCATCAGGACAGCCCGACAAACCCAGACAACTCTGGAACTATGACGGTCGAAAAGATGCCCATCGACGCCAAAGACGGGGATGTCGACTCTCCCCACTCGGCGGTTGCGAGTTCCGACCTCACAATCGACCCGGCGGCGGAGAAGCGACTGCTGAGGAAGCTGGATGCGTGGCTCTCCCCGATGATGATTATTGCCTTCTTGGTTGCCTACCTGGATCGCAGCAACATTGGTAATCATGACCCATGTGGAGAGTGTTCCTCCTCCGATTGCTAACATGCGCGATGTGACCAGGCAACGCAGCCATTGCGGGAATGACCGAAGACTTGGAGTTGACCGGTAACAGACTCAACGTTGCCGTCACTGTCTTCTACGGTAAGGCATCCGACAAGCTCATGCCGCATGCTTCAACCAGGCCATCGACTAACACAAAGGACTAGTCACCTACATCACCTTCGAGATCCCTGCGTCGCTGATCCTCAAGAAAGCCCGACCGAGCCGCCTCATCCCCTTCTTCATCCTCTCCTGGAGCGCCACCGTCGTCGGCTCGGCCTTCGTCACCAACTACGCCGGCCTGCTGGCGACCCGTCTCCTCATCGGCGTCTTCGAGAGCGGCCTCTTCCCCTGCCTGACGCTCTACCTCAGCACGTACTACAAACGCGAGGAACAGGCGCGGCGGATCTCCTACCTGTTCGTCGCCTCCGCCCTGTCCGGCGCCTTCGGCGGCCTCCTCGCGTACGGTCTCACTAGCCTCCACGGCGCCAGCGGTCTGGCCGGCTGGCGTTGGCTGTTCCTGATCGAAGGAGTCATTTCCTTGGCCGTTGGATTCGCCTTCATCGTCCTGCTCCCCGACAGCTTCGAGTCGGCCAAGTGGCTGACGGCGGAAGACAAGGCCTCGATGCGCATCCGCGCGGAGCAGTCCAGGGTCTACCAGGGCGAGTCCGAGACCTTTGACAAGCAGGAGGTCAAGCTCGCGTTCAAGGACCCCAAGGTGTGGCTCTCGGCCGGTTGCCAGTTCTGCGCCAACACGTGCTCCTTCGGGTTCGGGACCTTCTTGCCCGTCATCATCCGCGGTTTCGGCTACAGCAGCATCAAGACGCAGCTCCTCACCGTCCCCGTCTACCTCTGGGCCTCGGCCGTCTATCTCGGCATCGCGTACTGCTCCGACAAGCTCAACAAGCGCGCCCTCTTCATGGTTCCCATGGCCCTCGTCACCGCCACGGGGTACGCTCTTATGTTGGGGGTCAGCATGAAGTCGACGAGCGTCCTCTACTTTGCCACCTTCGTCACCGCGACGGGCATCTACTGCGTTGTCGGCCTCAACGTGACGTGGGTCAGCAACTCCAACGCCGGCTACTTCAAGCGCGCCACGGCCATCGGTCTGCAGCAGACGGTCGGAAACAGCGCAGGCATCATGGCGGGGCAGATCTACCGCATCACCACGTCCGAGGGACGATACACGATCGGCCACGCGGTTTCGATATGCACCATCACCATTGCCTCGGTCGGGTACTTCGCCATGTGGACCTGGTTGAACAGGATCAACAATAAGAGGGACAACATGAGCATCGATGAAAGGTCACGGGATATCCACCAGGGAAAGAAGGGCGACAGACACCCTGACTTCAGGTACACTTTGTAAATAATGCGGTGTTTTGTTGGAGTGGAAATTAGCTTCCAACTGGGAAAATGTGTTAATTCAAGAGCGTTATTGTATGAATCAATGTCGGGTTCCAATCTGAGGACACAGAGGTATAACTAATACAGACAATTGCTAGATGGGTTTTGCTTAGAATTGAGTTAAGAAGCACAGTTACGCCATCTGCTCAGAAAACACTGAGATACCAGACTGCTTACCGAGGAATTTGAACAATAAACAGTTGGCTAGTTCAGTCACCCTTTATTATACACAGTTCATCAAAGCCACTGTACTATAATGTCATTGTAACCTTTGTTCGTGGACTGGAATTGCTTGGTTGAAGACAAAGAGTGAACTGTAAAGGATCGAAAACACAACTTCTCGATTACCATGTATGGGCTTTCTCTCTTTCCGAAGCCGCGTGGCTGGTGTGATTTAAAAAGATACAAGATCTGCCCGTAGAAGTTCTCCCCTTGCCCACTTCACACTCCATCCCACACACTTCGTTGACAACACGGTACACCATCTACCTACAACTACTCAGTTATTGTATCTCTCGCGCCACAAACTTCATCACCAAGATTTAGGAGACATTTTTTTGAGTAGCGCTCCGGAACCTGTGTCGGTAAGTACCAACTGGACAAATTCTCAATCAAGCCCGAGTCATGACTATGGAAATGCCTTCGACACCCGACTACTATGAGGACCTCCAGCTTGGGCAACACGCGACAGCGCAGGAGATTCGACAAGCATACAGGTTCTTGGCGCTGAAGCACCACCCAGACAAATTGGCCCCTGGCCAGGCTGTTGACGCAGAAGAATTCCGGAAGGTGAGTCTGATGGGTGATTGGGCCCTGTACCCTTTGTCTCATTCCCTACATTGACTGATTGGTTAACCGGGATTTGAACATAGATCCAAGAGGCGTACGAAACTCTTCGAGACGAAGCCAGTCGAGAAGTGTACGACACTATCTACGACCTCGTCCGAGAAGAATGGGAACAGTACCGAGAATGGGAACAGTACCGAGAATGGCAGCAAAGAGAGTGCCCCTTTGAAAAGGAGCGGCGCCTCAGGGCGGAGGAGAGGCGGCGGGCCGCCGAGGAGTCTCGCAGGCAGCACGAGGAGTGGAGGGAGAATTACAAAGCGAACGAGAAGGAGTTTCGAGCGGCGGAAGAAGAGCGCGCCTGGCAAAGGGCGCAGCAGGAAAGGGCCGAAGATGAGGAGCAGGCTTTTGAGGCGAGGAGGTGTCGCCAAAACATGGAGTGCGATGAATGGAGAGACGAAGTCGAGAGAGTTTTGAAAAGACTCCAGGAGGAGGTTGCGGAGTTGAGAGCCAGGAGCGAATGTTGTAGATGATCGGATCCAACAGACATCGAAAAAAGGTTGTAATTTGGCAAATAGGTAGCAGTTTGGCTCTGACCGCATGAGGATGCTTGTCTGTACAATACATGCACTAGCTTTTGTCACTACACCCAATCAAGTCCCCGTCTATGATGAATTTGTTGTTTCTGATTCCAGTTTGACCCTTTCGTTTTCGTTCGATAAGCAAAACCGAAAACGGGCGCTGTGGATCATGCAGCCGTTGCTCCCGAAGCGGCGCTCCGGCTGATCCCGGCCCCGCAGCGCCGAACATGCACGGAGCATCGCCGTCTTACCGCCGACGGTTTCATCAAACACAAGAGCAAACAATGCCGCGCATTCTTGCGAGATGCTGTTGGTTTTTGCAGTTTGCATCTAATTTGGTTTGATGGAAAAAAATGTCAAGTGTTTGCATTGGTCTTTAGGGCAAATGCATGGCTTGCTTGGGTGACAACTGCCTCAAAAATCTGTTGTGCAGACTGGCAAATTGAAAAACTTTCTCCGCTGTGCTGTCTTTACCTACTTTGATTCCAATGAGTTGAAAACAAGTAGCCAACATGACGCGATGGCTGGGTTGAACTCCCAGGCTGCATGAGGCGTGACCTTAGGAGTTGGAAGCAGAGATCTACTTAACCTCAATATCACCCAGCCGTAAACCAAAAGACCATAGCTTGGTGAACCAAGACATCTCCACTCTCCTGACTCAACATCCAAAAGACCATTTCACCACGCTCATCACAGTCTTTTACTTTCACGGTAGCCATATGATTCGGGATAGACCTTTTAGGCAGTTTTTGAATCCCGAAGATAATTCTCACGTGTTTTGTTATCTGAATTTGCCGCCAGACATACCCAGGAATCCTTACTGACATCCTAGTCGGCCATGACAGGCCAATCGATGGAATACACCGCGTGATTAGACAAGCGCACCGTCATCTTCGATAACGTGCAACCCTTGTAAGAGTGCCACGCCGTCTTCGAGCTGGGCCCCATGATTCAACAACACGGCTGGTCTTCCAACGTTTGATCCGGCAGAGTCTACTACGACGCAGAGAGGGAAGTCTTGCAGACACGGGCATGTTGCTACGCCACGGCGCGGACGGGCAGATGAGCTCGACGGCGCTGCGACGACATTCGGGATTTTCGAAGATCGAACTCCCGAAGACGACTTTCGACGGCACGTGAGATGGCTGGGAGGAGAATAAGGTGGTTAGTCGTGTGAGAGCCCCGGCATGCACAACTCACTTACACCTTGCCCAGGGACGATGAAGTTGGAGTCAAGTCCATCCCGCAAAGCAACAACACCCGTCTACAGACTACAGTCACGATGGTGGCGTCCAATGAGACCTCCGAGCCACATCCCACGGCGCCCAAATGGAGGAACGTGATCCAAGTCGCTACCGCTGGACCGGTCTGCTGGGCTGAAAGCGCGCTAAATCCCTGAGAGAAGGATTGAGCAAGTTTCGACCTCGTGCGGTCTACACATTTCTTACACATACACACATCCGAATCCGACTGCGCTCGTTGTGGCTGGAACAAAAGCCAAGAATCGCCAACGCAGTCTGATATGAGGGCATTCCTAATGGGACAAGCGCGCTTGTTTTGCGCGAGAGCGCCAATGCCGACAGCACCCCCTCCCCTAGGTTTCCCTCGGTCACCACGTGAAGATGGAGGGGCGGCTGCTCCGATGACTGTTATCAACGGAATGAAGAAGTCTGGCCCAGTCCAAATCCTGAATGGCGGCTGAATTAGTGTGCTTTGTTGCGGAGAAATATGCTCAAGCAGGTGAGGTTATTTAAACCTCCCATGTCGGCGGTCAACCCAGGGATGCATGTTGTCTGCATCAAGTTGCATGGCATCCGAGATACCGGGACTTTGGGACTGGGTTTCAACTTGTCGATCCTCAACCTTTTACTCAGACTTGACTTACACGATTTGGTGGACCCATCCTTCACCCCTTCCCATAGCATAGTAAATGCTTCACCCCTGAATATTACACATACCGCACAAAGATCCAGCTTCTCTTCACGATGGCTGGGTCCGCCTCCCGGTCCGTTTCCATTCTCCCCCTTCTCACCTACCTCCTCCTCGTCCTCGTCCCGGTCGTCACCGCCGACGGAATCGGCATCATCGGCGCCGGGAAATGGATGTACAAGCCGACCTGCGCGCACGCCTGCCGCCGCCTCATCGCCAACTGTCCCCTCCTCTGCTCCGAGGACGGAACGCCCTCCGCGCACCACAAACGACACAACCATGGCGGCGCGACACCGCCCGAGTGCTTCCTGAAGGACCGCGCCTTCCTCCGCACCCAGGCCCTCTGCATGTCCCAGTACTGCCCGCGCGACAACGTCGCCGTCTCCGTCATGGAGGAGTACTGGGAGGGCCACCTGGCGACCGGCAGCGTCGGCGACTGGTCCGGGGCCCTGAAGCCCGTCATGTCCTACTCCGAGGCCCTCATGTTCGCCAGAGAAGACGTCGAGGCCGTCGGGGAGGGTAACATGCCCACGGCTGTCTCCAAGCAGCCGTTGAACCAGACGAGCCTCATCGCCGAGGAGGACTGGCTGCCCAGTTATAACGGGCAGAAGTCCTTTGAGGACGGCGAGAACGGTCACGGCGCCAACAGGTGAGACTGACAACGTCACCCTTGTGTGGCTCTTTCACCCATGGCTGTTATCCGTATACTAATCCCCAATATCAGTCTCGCCATCGCCATCACGACAGTCACCATCCCGATCCTCCTCTCCTTTATCCGCTTCCTCCCAGCCCGCTGGACGACGCCCCTCACCACCCGTCTCGACCAGCCCCTTTTCGGCCGCCGCCACCGGACCCCTCTCGCCGGCGCCGTCTGCCTCATGCCCACGCGCGGCCAGGCCCTCTTCATCGCGTACATCCTTCTCACGAACATCTTCCTCGTCGTCTTCCCGCACTCGCTGCTCCAGCCCAACTACATCGCCGACTCGGACCACGCCCAGCTGACCATCATCGTCGGCGACCGGGCCGGCGTGCTCGCGTTCGCCAACTTTGTCGCCATCTTTCTCTTTTCCTCGCGCAACAACGTGCTGCTCTGGCTCACTGACTGGAGCCACTCGACGTTCCTCCTGCTGCACCGCTGGGTCGCCTACGCCTGCGTAGGCCAGACGGTCTTGCACTCGA
This sequence comes from Colletotrichum shisoi, assembly GCA_006783085.1. Taxonomy (NCBI): domain Eukaryota; kingdom Fungi; phylum Ascomycota; class Sordariomycetes; order Glomerellales; family Glomerellaceae; genus Colletotrichum; species Colletotrichum shisoi. The sequence continues at coordinate 12,215 of PUHP01000299.1, forward strand.
CCCTGATGTGGTATTACTACGCGGAGTGGTCCGACTGGGTCGCCGAAAGCAAGTTGCCGTACTGGTACTGGGGCATCATCGGCACTCTCGCTTTGTGCCTCATCCTCCCGCTCTCCGTCTTGCCCATCCGTCGGCGGGTGTACGAGGCCTTCCTGGCGGGCCACCAGATCCTCGCCGTGCTGGTCCTCGTCGCCTGCTTCCTGCACATGTGGTACCAGTTCGAGTACAAGTGGGGATACGAGATCTGGATCTACATCGCCGGCGGTCTTTGGGGGCTCGACAGGATACTGCGAGTCTTGCGGGTCGTCCGCAACGGGATCTGCACCGCCACGGTCTCGGTTGCCGACTCGCAGGGTGACTATCTGCGTGTCGAGATCGAGGGCATCGCGGCCGAGGGACACGCCTATCTCTACTTTCCGACCCTGTCATGGCGCTTTTGGGAAAACCACCCGTTCTCCGTTCTGTCCTCCTTCGCAGGCTCCTCGTCCCTCCTCGGCGCATCCAACGCTTCTTCCAGCCCGCGCCTGACCGGTGACCCCAAGAAAACCGTCCATTGGACAGGGGTCGGCGCGCGAGAGATCCTCCCCCGCGCAGACAGCGCCTCGGACTCCGATTCTCGCTCCTCGGCAGGCCCCGTCCGACCCTGCACGACATTCCTCGTCCGTCCGCAGACGAGTGTCACGCGTATTCTCGCCTCGAGGGTCCCCCCTGGTACCTCCATCAGCGTCCCCGTCCTGGTCGAGTCGTCTTACCACGCCAACCCTGCCGTCCGCCAGCTTGCCCACTGCTCGACGCTACTCTGCATCGCAGGCGGCGTCGGCATCTCGGCCGTCATCCCCATCGCCAAGACCTTTGGCGGCGTCCGCACGCGTCTATGCTGGGGCGTCCGCGACGAGAGCTTCCTCCGCGTCGTGGACGGGGAGATTGCGCAGCTTGGGTCCCGCGTCGAGGTCGAGACGAGGGTGGGCGACAGGCTGCCCATCACGGACATTGTGGTACAGGAGCTGACGAGGAACGATGAGAAGGGGGACATCGGCGTCGCGGTCTGCGGGCCAGCTGGTATGGCGGATGATGTCAGGAAAGCTCTGGGCGAGCTCGTCACTCAGGGCCGAGTCAAGAGAGGTGTCGTTTTCATTGACGAGGCGTTTAGTTGGTGATTTCCGCGTACCTATATTGCCGTCTTTCGTTACTGTTGATTACCTTCTTGAGGAGCCCTCAGCACCTGACTCAAATAATCATTAAACCTGCCCCCAGTGACGGAGTCAAAGTACACCATTTTCATGATTGACACAAGTCGCTTCCATGTTACATACAACTTTATCTAAATATCGGGGACTACAACCCTTCCGGTTTGCATTTGACTGCCCCGGGCCCTGTTGTACTGATTCTTCATCGGATCGCTTCCTAGTGCGGTTTGGTTGTTGTATTGCTCAGACATGTCAGAATGTGGCTGGGAAGCACATCCATGATAGACATACCCTTGCTACTGTTGTGATTCTCTTAGGCTCGTCTGCAAGCAATGCCAGAATCTTCCCAAGCCGCCAAAAGGATATTGAGGAGATACAACTCCTTTCTATGTTTCGGGACAGTCGTACAACTTACTCGCCTCTCAAAAAGAGGCATGGATCGTAGGCAGTAGTCTCCATCTCGAGACTTTGTATGGCGTCGCAGAGGCAGGAACGCATTGGTGGGCCGGTTACTTCAACCACCATAAAGAAAGTCTCGAGATGGAGACTACTGCCTACGATCCATGCCTCTTGTTGACCACAGGCGAAAGCCCTCACTTTGGAATCGTCGGGATGCAGACGTAGTCTTCTCCCCAGGACGGACTCGCTAATAAGATCTAAGAATGTTAAGTATGTATATACTATGTCTTCACTGTATCTCTAGATGCTAATAAGGTGTTTCTAGGATGCATTTCTAGTATTTCACCATTCCAGTCACCTTATATGGCGACAGTCCCCTATAGTATAGACGATCATCAATCTATACATCTACACACACATACGTACCTTTAGGTTGGTCACCTTATACTGGTCCAAGTCAACCGCCACAGCGTTGACCTTCACTGTCTTACCCCCTCTGTCCCAGCCTTGCTAGACAGAGAGACGGTGACAGTCCCAGCCTTGCTAGACAAAGAGACGGTGATAAGATATTTAACACTGTTGGCACAGGTTAATATCGATATCGATTTGTGGCGATAACCTCACACTGATCAGTGGTTGGTTATAACCACAGATACGCTAGGCAAAGAAGAGGATTTCGACGGGACATTGCGATCCCCCTGAAGTCGCTACAACGATCTCTTCCGTCTTTCAGTCGGCCGTCGAGATTGCCTTGGAGACAATCGTTTTCCGTTGTTCAGTCGGCCGTTGAGATTGCCTTGGAGACAATCGTCTTCCGTCTTTCAGTCGGCCGTTGACGATACCTTCAAGTTGCGTCATATCACGCTGCTAGTTAACCTCGCGAAAAGCCAGTTACCCCCGAAGCACCGTTCACATCACGAGATATGTGAATAGCTTCAACAACTGTACCTTCCCTCCCTGTGAATTGTACCAACAAACACATATTACTTAGATGCCTTAGAAGAGGCTTTAGGATAGTGTTATTTATAAGTGTTGGAACCGAATCGGCGCCGGATCCCGGGATTAATCCGGATCCGGGTCGCCTTGGTAGGAGCCCAACCTACCCACCTACCTTTAACCTCTCCATAGCCGCACCAACGAATCGAACGAACAGCGAGGTTATCGCCACTTCAACAACGATATATCGTTACACCTATGCCAATAATAAGGTATATAGCACTTCAAGGAAGTATTTATAGCTATAGTCTAAAGTTAACTATTTATTATTTTTATCCTAAAACTCTAGTATACTTATTCTTCCGCCCTATAACTAGCAACTACTGCAGTTAACCTAAAGCACCTGTTGGTTCGCGGGGATATCAGGCCGACAGCCCTCCGAATCGGGGATAAGGAGGATGATCGGGGTTAAGGATAAAAATGGGGAACTACCCACCCACTTCACTTGGCGGCAGCCCTGTACATAACCTTCCTTTCTTCCCCATAGCTGTTCACCAATCCGAAAGTGAAGTTATCAACTTATCAACGAATCGATATATCGACGATAAACCTATGCCAACAGCACCTATTATACTTATTTATAAATAGCTTCACCAACTCAACCTCGCCACTATGCTAATTAATCCAACAGTAATTAGAAGTCGAAGGGAAAGACAGAGAGACTTACTATGCGGTTGTTGCTGTTTAGAAAACTTCTATCTATTTATTTATACCTAAACCTTAGTGCAGTGGTCCACAAAGCAGCAGTATGCGGGCCTACTCAATTTACAATTATACTCCTGCTTTTCCAACCAACAATTCTAGACCAGGTAGTAAGTATTGTTAGTACAAAGGGGATTCGATATATATCGAGAGTTGGTGATAACCTCACTAATCTAGATTAACGCGGCGATCACCAGCTCTCGATATATATCGAATCCCCTTTGTGCCAACATGTATTATCTGCTTTTGCTGTGTCTCTAGAAATTAGTAGAATGTTTCTAGAGTGCTCTCATTTAGTGGCTACAGCAGGGAGACTATAAGTGTTGCTGAGCACGTGGAAGAAATGCTCAAGGACACGACCGATCAACTGGAGCACCACTGACTTATGTCGAATGCGCAGGACACATTACCAGCCTTACTCAAAGGGCCCACGACTGGATGACGTTGTTCGCCCTCACAACTGCGACCGTCAAAGTTTGATCTCGGCCGACGACGTCGTGATGAGCTGTTTAACGGCCTGGAACGACGCATACCAAGGGCCACCCGACTAGATCGTCGCCAATGCTAGAAGAAACTTCGTTCGTGCTGTATGTTGAATACCGTCGGGGACCGTAGGAGCATCGTCTGGATCGTGACGGTATAGCTTAACGACTGTCGATCTGAGTTTCCTCGATAAGGGTCGGGTATTTTTATTTCTAGGACCTTCGCTTTTGTATCAGGAACAGCAATACGACTTCTTCCAGACAGTTTGAGGCCGAGATTCTCTGTTGCAAGTTTGTACAAACAGTGCCGTTAGTGCGACAACAAAAGCTTATCCTTCAAGGAGTTAAACCCTGTAAAAAGAATCTTTTAGCAGTAAATCGCAGGTCGGGATAGATTGATCTGCCAAAAGAATCGCAAAGCATGGAGCTCGAGGCAACTCCGTAACTTCTCGGAGGCACGCATTCGCATCCCGACAGACAAACAATGGATGCAGATGATCACGACAGCCGCAGAGAGGGCCACAGCAGATCCAGCTGAATAGAGAACCACAATCTCGGGCCGATCACAAGATTTGCTAGAGCTGGCTAAAGTCACAATCCAGAACTCGGCATTATATTTGCCTCAAACGAGAAGCTACTCAAGAATAATCGAAACAAGCGTACGAAACCACCCCCGGTGGGAAAAGAAGGAAAGAAAGAAAAAAAGAAGGAAAGAAAAAAAGAAAAGAAAAAGAAGGAAAGTCTCGCTTTTACCCGCTTGGAGGTTTCACGGACACTCCAACGTCTCGAAATCCAACTCTGGGCGGGCAGTTTCTCAAGAGCATGAGGAGACAACTGTGGCCACAGCTACAAAGTCGGTCGGCAGTACCTGTTGGTCTGTAGAGAGGGGTTCGGATCCGGATGCAGAGGGCAAAAGTGTAACTATTCGCAGTTGCAATTGCTCGTGGCGTCAGGTGGCTGAGACCAACAGGAAGGCAACACATCTGAATTATAACCAATTGCAACCGCAGATAGTATTTTTCCACTCACAGCTTGCCCAGCAACAGGTTGGCCTCCAAAATTATGAATGACTTATTCATTGCACCAGAACAAGGCAGCTGTCCTAAAGCACTGTGTATTTAGGTCACTTGACTCTACTGGGCCTCACCTTTGTAACTCGCTAATCATACTTCGCCTCAACTATGGTCTCCCACAAGGCAACAGGTTTGCCTAAACCTAAACAAGAGTACAACACGTTCAGAACAGCGTTTCTTGGTCTTTAGCAATGAACCTAATCGATTATAAGTAACTTGTTCTAAGTTGAACCGGGTTCTGGTGAAGTGTGACATCTAAGGTTAAGAGGAACATATCTCCGGTCGCTATACTGATTCACTATGTAAGGCAGAGCCGCCTCACTAACTCTCATAATTCTCATCCCAACTTCACCTTCGCCTTGCTGTGTATTCAGTGCCTTCCCAAATTGATAACCGTCTTTCTGCCCTTCTTAAGGCACCTGTTTTCTTCAGCCGCCCTCTTCTTCTCAAACCAACTCCTTTCGAAACCCTCCTCTTCTCAATCCATCAACCTCGCCCTCGCCCAAACCCACTTTCCCTTAACAGCAACCGCGTTTCATTTCTCTATCCTCCACTGCGTCAACTCAAAGAAGCCATCTTCTCCTGTTGCCTTTGCAATAAAGGAAAAAAAAAATGGCTAGCATCACCACCGTCCCCCCAATCGCCCTTGGGCCCCTGGACCAGATCGCGCCTCGCATCTACGTCCGATCGGTCTTCGTCTTTGACGTGGACAGCAGCTTCGACATCAACAAGGCCCTCTGCCACATCGCCATCCGCCTCCAGCTCTCCCTGATGCGGTGGCCCTTCCTGGCCGGTCAGATTCGGCCTGCCGCCAACCCGACCCAGCTGAACCAGCTCGAGCTCTCCTACGACCTCGATGAAAACCGGAGCGACCCCCTCCAGAGGCCCGACCTCTTTGCCTACGAGTTCTGCCGAGGCCTCTGGGGCTTCAACTACGAGGAGCTCAAGGAGCTGGACATGCCCCCCTCCGCCATGGACAAGGACATCCTCTCGCTTTCTCCCGACCACCCCAAGCCCGGCGAGTCGTGTCCTCCCATCACACTCAAAGTTACCAGAGTTGACAGAGGCGGGCTGATCCTTTGCTTCTCAACCCATCATGCCATATTCGATGGTGGGTTCATCAAGACTTTTCTGGAGTTCTTTGGAAACGGCTGGATGGACGTCCCAGGCATCTTTCTCGGTGAGCTTGCAAGTAAGTCACATCCCTGAGTTCACATCTCTTTTCTACGCGTATGGTTCACAAAGACTAACAGCTTTTCTTTAGAAAGACCTAGCATGGAGCAGTATAAGGGAACCAATATTAAGAGCACGGTCTTCCCTGAGTATAACTTCATAAAGGAAGCCGACCTCGCGCCTGGCATGAACAGGCTCACTGTGGCCCAGGTGGCCAAGGCCCCTGAAGCAGTCTGCCTTCTCTTCAAGATTCAGAACTTAACCCTCAGAACTCTCCATGAACAGGCTCTCACACAGCTCCGCCTTCAGTATGGCCGAGACGCCTTTGTCTCCGTGGTCGATACCCTCTCCGCCCTAGTCTGGGTCCACGCCACCCGAGCGCGCCTTGAACACCTTGCCTTGAACGACAAGACCTCCTTCACCACAGCAGCAGACGCCCGCCTCCGTCTGTCCCCAGCCTTCTCCGCCGACTCATGGGGCAATGTGTACACTCAAACAAGCGCCAGCACCACTGTGGCAGACCTCATCCAGTACCAGGACACCATGGACGCAGACTCCACGCCCGCCATCATTGCTGCTGCCTGGCTCATCCGGCAGGCCGTCAACCAGGTGTCCGCACCCGGCTACATCCCGTCGCGTATCACCCTCGCCGCCTCCCTCGTCGACCCGACCGCTGAGGGCGTCGCCTTCCGCCGAGCCCTGAAGCCCGACCACGCCGGCCTGGGCTGCAGTGTCTGGACGCACATGGGTGCCGACGTCGACTTTCGCATCCCCGGTACCGCGGGCAAGGCAGACTACGTCCGCAAGACGTGGTCGGCCAACGAAGGCAGCATGAACATTATGCAGCGCCGCGGCATCACCAAGGGCGATGCGCCCTGGGAGGTGCTCCTGGCCCTCCGAGAGGACGACATGGAGCGAATGTGCGCCCCGACCGAGCTTGGCCGCTGGGCCGTCTCGTGGTGTGGTTGAGGAGGATCTCTGGAGGATTGCGACTTCGGCGAGGGCTTGGGTTTGGCGTTTGAGTTGGCTTCTGGAGGTTCGGTATTTGTGAAAAGGGGACAATACCGGGATTTTCGTGCGGGATGGGGAGTTACAAGATACCAGCTACAACGGGAGGAGAAGACGAGAAACCATGATTCAAGGTAGAAAGGGGCCAGAGGGCTTGCTGCCTTTACAATGAGACACGATTTGATGACAGCGTTTGACTGTCCCCACTTGCTTCGTGTTTATGTTGTTCTGAGTTTATCCTTTCTGTCCCCGACCTCGACTCCATACGATGGATGACGAACATGTAACACATGCACCAATACAATACACACGCGCGCAAAACACTGAGTAGATAGACTACAAGAGAAGATGCCCAACAGGATATCAGCAGAAGACTCAAAGGAGGGCATAGCGTTTGGGAGGGAAAAGTAGGACCAGTGTGCCACAATACTTTTGGGAGGGAGGGGGGATCCATATCTGCAAGGGATAATTGCTCGTTTATGTCAACCAATAGCCCTCCCTTACTAACTACACAATCATATGACAACAAGCTGGGTATGCTTCACTTATAACATTACTGCAATTAGTCTCTTTGAACCATGAGTAGGGGTAGGACTGCTAGAAACCGCACCAACCAATCACAAGTTCAGACGTCGGGAAGGCATTGGTTATCAATGTCATGAGGACTGCAACAACTCTCTGGCCAATCAACAAGAGGTCAACCAAACTATGTACGCTTGACGCTAAAGGCAACTTTGATCAAGGGCACACGGAATCCTCAATCCAGCAAGCCACAAACATGCCTGTGAATAACCCGGTCAGCAAGCTTGTTTCAGCACATCAGGCAAATCACGAATCACATTGAAACAGAAACCAACAGTGTCATGGGCCAAAGGTTCTTCATTGGCAATCATGCTCCTTTCCAAGGAGTTCAATCTCAGGAATCGGCCCTCCATCGGGCAACGACCAACGACCAACCTCGCCACCGGATCCGTTCCATCTGTCATTTCAGTTGAATTTTCAAAGGCCGCATACCACCACGCCGTCGGCTATCATTCTTGAGCAAGCCCGATTAGGCCTCCCCATCGCGAAAAAGAAAACAAAAAACACGATTCCGTCGCGGCCGGTGACCATATCCGAATGTGTTTCTCCTCCCTGATTCTTTTTTTTGATAGATCGTACACGCTCCAAGACCGTAGACTTAGGTAATGAGTAGAGAGAAGAAAGTTCCCCCGTAGAAAGAGACCGCATGAATTATCCTTGCCGCCTGCAGTTTAAAATAAAACCACCTGCAGGTCCAAAGAAAGTTTTGTTCGTTTGCCGATAAAAGCGCAAAAAGCCGGGCGACGTGTTCGTGGGCACCGATGTCTCTAGCCACCTCGTCTCATGTCGTAATGGCGTGAGTGAGATGGCCGTCGACTACCACCCTCCTAGTGGTAGTTTCCGCCCCAACCCCCGCGCTGTTGCTGGTTGCCGCTGCCGTAGTATCCGCTGCCGTACGCACCCTGCTGGCCGTATGAGCCGAACGGGGCGCTGCCGTGCTGGCCGCTAGTGGCTCCTCCCATGCCGTAGCCGCTGCTTCCGTGAAGACCGTGTCCCTGGAGGTGGCTGGGGTAGCCGCCGTAGCCACTCATCTGGGAACCCGACTGGGGCGGGGGCAGACCAGTCTGGCCAGAGGCCGTATTCGTGGCCGAGCCGGGGCGCGCACCCCCGAGCGAAGGCGAGGGGCCCGCGCCAGGCTTGCTGTCGCCGAAAGGCTTCAAGTCGTCGTTGGCCGAACCGGTGTTGTTGGGCTGAGCAGCGCTGTTGAATCCTTGACCGGCTGGGCTCTGGAACGAGGAAGAGCCGCGGCCGTAGGTGTCCTGAACACCACCGAAGCCGCTGCCAGCGAGACCGGGCTGGTTGCCAGACTGGGCAGAACCGGCGCGGCCAAAGTCGCCGCCGAGGCCGGAGCTCAGGCCGCTGTCGGCACGGTGCAGAGATGATTGAGCGAAGCCAGCGGCAGGGGAGGACGCGTGATCATAGGGGCCCTGGGGGGACATGCCGTAGGGGTGGCCGTAGACACCGCCCTTGCCGTAGGGACCGCCTCCGTATCCACCCTGGCCGTAGTGGCCGTAGTTCATGTAGTTCGAGTAGTAGGCGTTGTTGTAGTAGGGGTGGTTGTTGTAGGGGTAGCTCTGCTGGCCGTGGGACTGGGGCTGCGAGGCCTGGCTGCCTGCCTGCTGGCTCTGGGCGGTAGGGTTCGGGGTGGTGTGTCCACTGTTCTGGGCGTCGTTCGTGACGCCTCCGTAGCGGGACTGGTTCTGGAGCCCGCCGCTTTGAGGGTATTGACTGAGGTTATCAGCCTGCGAAGCATTGTAGCCGCCGAAAGATCGCTGCTGGGAAGACAGGGTGTCCTGGTGGGTCTGGGCGCCCTGCTGACCGTAGGGCTGGTTGTAGTAGTTGTAAGGAGGACGGTTCTGTTGGTCGGCGGTATAGTAGGAAGAGTATTCGCTGGGCGCAGAGCTGAAGGCCCCGCCAGGCTGCTGGTTCTGCTGCGACGGCTGGTTGGGGAAGCTGTCGAACTGGTTCTGCGAAGCCGAGGGCTGGTTCGGCTGCTGAGTGAAGGGATCGATCGATTTCTGAGGGAACGAGGATGGCTCCTGGGGACCCGTCTGTCCGAAGCGGGAGTAAGGCTGGGCCGGGACGGCAGCAGACTGAGGGACTAGAGGTGGGTCAGTCAGCGGAAGACAAGGCTGCGGCGTTGATTCGTCGTCGAACATACCCTGAGAAGCGGGAGCCTGAGGGATGGCACCTCCGGTGGGTCCTGAAAAGGGAGCATTAGCAAAGTCGGTGACGTTGCTAGTCGAAGCATTTGTACCGGTGGGCGTGGCAGCAGCAGCGGCAGCAGGAGGGGGCAGGCCAGGAGCAGGCTTCTGGGTGCCGATGGCCTCAGGGACGGGAGCTTGCTGAGGAGCAGGAGGCAGAGAAGTGCGAGGATGGGCAACGGGAGAATCAGCAGGAGGCTGAGTTCTAGTCTCAGGCTCCTCACGGTCACCATCAATGTCATCGTCCTCGTTCAGGCTGAAGGCACCAAACTGGACAGCGGCGCGGTCAACCTCGCGGTTGCCGGGCATGCGCACAGCTTCCTCCTGGTCGAGGACGCGGCGCTGGTAGCTCGGGGTACGGGATCCTCGCTCGGTGGTGGCCTTGATGGCGGAAGCGGCGAATCCGCTATTGGAGGTGGGGACAGCAGGGCGGATGGGCTGGTGTTGCTGTTGCGAGGCCGAGAGAGGAGTCGCGGTAGCGCTGGCGGCGTTGTGACGAGGATCCCAAGAATCGGCGGCAGTGCTCGCGACGGTAGCAGTCGCAGGAGGATGCGATTCGTCGACTACCTGTTCAAGATTCGTCTCAGTAAGTTGGTCCTTGGAGGGCGGCAAAACCACTTCGGGTTCGATGACGGTTGGTACTTCTGCAGGGGCTGGTTCTTCATGGACTGGCTCGGCGGGGAGTTCGGTAGCGGGCTCGGGCTGGGCCTCGGGTTCGGTCTCAGGTTCGGGCGTGGGTTCGGCGGCGGGGACGACGGGAGGCAGAGGTTCGATGGGTTCGGCGGGCTTGGGGGCGGGCTCCTGCTTGGGGGGCTTGGGGGCGGCGGGCTTGGGCACGGCTACTTGACGGAGCATGCTAGCCCACGTCTTGGGGGCCGGGGCAGCGGGCTTGGAAGCCTCGGTCGCGGCGGCAGCGGGGGCGGCAGTAGGACCCGCAGGCTTCTCGATGGTCTCCTTGGGAGCCCAGGGGTCCTCGGCGGGAGCGTCCTTAAAGTCCAACTTGGGGGTATCCCACGCGTTCGACTCCTCGGTGGGAACAGAGAGTGGCGGGGCGTTGTCCTTGGTATGCCGGGTGCCGTTGGGAGCTGCTGTGTTTGAGGGCCTGCCCCGACCACCACGGCCTCCTCTCTCGGTGTTCCTTCCGCGGCCGCGACCAGCCTCGGCGACATTGCTGCGACCACCACGGGTGGGTCTGGCGCTGGATGAGTCGATGTTTGAGGCTGCGGTCGTGGAGTCCTTAGCCTTGGAGCGGGGGGCCTTCTTCGTCACCTCACCCCATTGGGAAATGGTGCCTAAAAGCAAGGGGGAAAAGTTAGCTAAAGCCCGACTGGCGAAAGGATGCTGTGTGCTCGAACAAGCGAGTGATGACAGGCGAGGTCTGAGAGACGTCACACCCAAGGGTTGATGGCAAGCACAGGAGGAAGAGTGAGGCGTGAGTGCGCTGACAACGTACCTTCAGCAATGCGGGTGACGGCGAGGTTCTCGTCGCCGTCCGTCTCTTGCAGCGCGTAGAGAATGTCCTGCTCAGACCAATCGGGGAAGAGCTCCTTAATAAGGGGCGCCTTGGATCCGTACTGCTTCTTCAGCTCGCCGAGCTCGCCCTGGTCCTCAAATGCAGTCGCATCGTCGGCATCGATCTTGGAGTCGAACTTATCGCCATTGGGTCTGCCAGAAGTGCGACCGCCCCGGCTTGCGAAGCCACCTCTTCCACCGCGTCCAGAACCTCTGCCGCGCGAGGCGGCAGGCCGAGTCTGTACCTCAGACATTGCTGGGCTTTGTTTTGTATGAGGGGAGGGGTTTTCCGCGATGGGAAAAAAATGGAGGGATCAATTATTTGACTGCCCGTATCGACACGACAGCTTTTGGTGGGGGGCGGTTGGTTTGGTTGCGCTTTGCGGAACTCAGGCCGATGGAGGAGGGGGAGGGGAAGAAAAAAAGAATAGGAAAAGAAAAGGGTGCCGCAAAGTGGGAGAGAGACGACGTCGTCGTGGTCGTGGCTGACGAGACGAGACAAAGTGAGGTTGGTGGTGGAAGTTGGTGGGAGAGAAGAACGAGGTGTGGATGGCAGAGGGAGGTGGAATGTTTGTGCTGTGCTGAGGCAGAGAGGCAGGTGCAGGTGGAGGTGGAGGTGCAGCAATGGAAGCAAAGGCAAAAAGGGAACTGGGGAAAAGTTCAGTTCAAAGGGAGGTTTTTGCCAGGCAGGTACCTACCTATGTGTGCTGGCAGGCGAGGTAGGTACCGGTACCAGTGCCGGTAGAGGTAGCAGTACTAGGTAGCTAGCAGCAGCAGCAGCAGCACCAGTAGCAGCATTAAGCCCGAGCTGAGTGGCACCAGTCAATTGGGCCACAGAGGGTCGCAAGGCCTGAGAGTGTGGAGAGAGACACCGTGGTTGCCTGTCCCAGCACGGACTGTATTGCAGGCATGTACTGTGTTATTGGACAGCAACAGAAGGTCATCAAGTAGAAGTCAATGAAGTGCGAGTCTCTCTCATTTTACTTCTCGCTTTGAAGATCCTATCCCTCTCAAGTTCTCCTCCTTCCTCTTTAACTTACCTTGATTTCTCTTATCTCCGAGCTTCATCAACCCAAGGGTCTGTCCCCGTCCCACTGATCCAAAATCAAGGAGTAGAATGCAATGTACCTTCCCACCTACTTAAGCTGAGGTGAGACGAGAGCAGGCAGATGGTTGAGGTGGGAGGGTGGTCGCAGTGGTACCTGTACCTGCCAAGTATCCGTACAGATATCTGTTTCTCAATTGCTGCTCGATTTTTCCTATTTTTTGCGCCGTGGTTTTTGTGTCGCCAGTCACTCCCGCTGTATGGTTTTTCTGGCCTGAGCGACCGCCTGCAGCGAATGACGGCTCACATCCGGCCGCATCGGGCTAGCGTCTGGAGCTTTCAGCGGACCCATGCAGATTCACGGCCTCAATCGTCGTTGCTGGGCGAGGTAGTGATACAAGTGTTTGCCACGTCGAAGGGCCAGATGGCAAGTACCCACACGTACCTAGGCGAGCTCTGGCGCGCGCCGTCTGCCAAAGGTATCTAAGGCAGGTACCTGACTTGGGGCCATTCCCTAGCCGTTCTTCCCATGCGATAGGCAAGAGAACGACGCAGTCACGTCCTCTGCCTTGATCTTAGGATAGATGCGGAGGGAGGCATTAAGGGAGTAGGTATTCAGCTCACACCTAGCATTGTAACTGAGCAAAGTACCCGTTCTACCGGGTATCATCTAGGTAACGACAAACAATAGCTACGAGGCAGACGAATCCGATGAATGGAGTCGCTTCAGTATGTTCTAGCCAGCTTTGATGCCAGAACGTGAGCCAAGAATGCTGCAAGCTGGGGGGCACTACAATACCAACCGCTTCCAGATACCTGTCGTCAAATGCAGGTTGGGGAACGCCCCCTTTCCTCTGCGTGACTACCTCGGCCGCGATGGTTTGGGCGTGTGGCATCTTTCTGTTCTACTTCGCGTAGGCAATGAACAGAATGAATGGATGACCAGGTTGCTCCTCGACACAAGCAAGATCTGATGTCGCGTGGATCAAATACGGCATTGAGAGTTTGTGTAATTGTAGAGTGCACAAGAGACATTGCTCTGCTCCTTCGGGAACGGAAGAACGAGTCTCCATTCTGCTCCTGGAGTTCTGAGCGTGTCGCTACGCGCCTTAGGCACGCATAGATGGCCCGACTCCTCATTCTGTGATCACATGACCCTGAGTGGCACGAGTCCAGCGGGCAACATCACTCCACGGCTCGACGATGATGAGTATTCGGTTCATGCTGGCTTACTGAAAGCACCACCCCGGCACACAACCACCAACTACAGGTACTCGTCGGCGAGACTGCCAGTCCTCCCAAATCTGACAATTGCCGCAAACACGTTGTCAAGGTGCTCCGCATTGCAGCTTTGTACCTACTGCAACGACATTACGAAAGGCCACCAGCGCCGTTGTTTCGTTTCTCCCTCCTCAAATCCCACCACGTTCCCAGCCATGTTCACCACCAAGTCTCTCAGTGCGATCAAATATGCCATCCATCAGCCCTTGCCGCTCTCTTCAAAGGAGTCGAAGAAGCTTCTCAGCGTCCTAAAGGCTTCCTTCCGCCAGAACCTTGACAGAGAGCATGGCTATGGCCCCGAAAATGCCGAGTCCTCCGCCTCCGAGACAGCTTCCAAACAAGGCTCCACTTCTCAAAACGAGCACCGCCGACCGACGGACCGACATCTTCGCGCCATTCTCTCCAACCCCCTGTTCAAAAGCAGCATCCAGCCCGACAATGCTGCTCTCCCCAACCCTCGAGACCCAATGGACGTTTTCGACGAGGCCGTATCGCGCGGAATGATGACGAGAAAGGCGGCGACTGGCTGCCTGCGGACAAAGCGTCATAAAATCCTGCAGTCGAGCGCTCTTTCGGTTCAGGACGCCATGCGGGCATCCTCGACAGGCCTAAGGGTCATTCAGTGGCTCAGATCATCTGGCGCCGAACGGACACTCGATTTTCTCGCAGATCGTCGCTTCGTCTCGGAGCTCATACCATTCATGGTCGCCGAGGGGCTCGAGGAGGTGGCATGGGGGTGGGCTGACCGGATGGTTCGAGGCGAAGGCCCGAAAGAGGAGAACAGCAAGATTGTGGAATCCCTGATCACCAGCTTGGTATTAGACAAGTCACACGTCGACAGTAACCTCGACACTGCCTTCTCGACGATACTCAGAGCGGACGCGACATGGAAGGCGGATCCCCAGTTGCCTCAAATTCTGCTGCGTCCTTGGCGCCTGCTCTCCTGGCAGTCGACCGTTGACGCATGGAAGAGACCGCCGCCTTCATTTGCACTATTCGAGTCGTACGTCGAGACCGCCAACCACATCCAAAAACCGTTGCGGCTGGACCGCGCTCACTTGGCTCTGCATCATCCCACCAGCCCCAGTTATGAACGTGCTCTGCGCTACATTCAAGACCAGCCTCTGACCACCTTTGAGTCCAACAAAAACCTGGTCACGAGGATAATCTGCATGGGCATGGATGCCGTTGGCTTCTTGACGAGGATTGGTCGGACCGACGAGGCCATACACCTTTTACAATTACTGCAATCCAAGTTCTCGAAAGAAGTCTGGCAAAAACACCAATCTCGTGGTGTTGCATTTGTCTGAGAGGCTCCGGAACACAGAAGCCACGACTATAACTCCACTTCACCCTCGCCCCGATTAGCGAGTGCTGTCCCCTGTATCGAAAGGTCAATCAGACGATCAGTCCGACGTCTTCATCAGACAGCCCTTTGCCTCGGGGCAGCTGCGGATATCACGGTCTCACCTTGGACAATGTCGAATCTTTCCGTGTCTGCCCGGCATACGTCTAGAATAACCAAGGTGGCGGCACGGAGTGATTGCCCGGTTGCTACAGGCGGCAGAAGTGCCCAACTCGGCCCATCGTGAACCCCCCCCCCCCCCCCCCCCCCCCCCCCACCC